>JBBDGP010004089.1:10000-75004 GCA_037952835.1 Lithobates septentrionalis | reverse complement strand
GAAGAGGTTGGAGAGGAGGCCGAGGATGTGGATTATTGCCAGTTTATTTGAAGGGTTCGGCTGTAGAGAAAGAAAAAAAAAAAGGGAATCACATGACGCCAATACAAACATCGTCATGAACTTCATGCACAGTTGCTGGATGCAGGAGGCACAGCTACATTTTTATAAAAACATTCACAGCCTTTCACAGCTACTGCATAGAATAAACGTTCATGTCCTACCATGTAGAAAATTCTGGAAGTGAAAGGAATAGAACTCTTGCTGAGACGTTTAGAAGAAGATGTCAGCTGTAGCAAGAAAACCCTCCATTGTGCACCCCTCTGATTTTATTACTACGGACTTCTCTGACTTTTGACCTAAGCCACGCCCATCAGCATACACCTCACCATCCAATGGGAGTATCCTTTAAGGACCACGATTCTTGAAAATACTGTATTCTGATTGTCTAAGAGACTAAGTAAAGCAGTTTTACTTTACCAATCCTCGGCTCCCGCAAGCTCCTTTGAGCTGCCAGACCAGTCCCCAGCCGCCTCATTCCCCCTATGCTCCAGTGGCAGGATTCCCTCTGACATCATCAGGACCGATGAACGACCCACGGGCCCCACAGTCCTGCACTGGGCAAGAGGACACTGAAGAACAGTCCACTGCCGGAGCATGGGAGAGCCCTGTCTGCAGGAGGAGCACATGATTGGGTACAAAGAAAAAAAAAAAGGGTTTTTCCATCCGCCAGACCTAAATGAGCATTTAAGCCTCGCATTGTGGGAGCAGCTCCACTGCAAGGAAGGGTTTTTTCTTTGCTACAGTTAGGAGTGTTTCATATCAGTGTGATTAATACATGGTAAAGGATTCCCAGAGCCTGAGCTATAGAGATCTATAGACAGACTTTTTTTTTAACAGCTGATAAGGAGACTCAGAAAACTGTGTACAAAGAAGCATACAGCCCCATCTGCTGGCTACCAGTGAAAATACACATGTACAGATACCTCTTATTTACTAAATGGGTTTAGTCCTGACCATAAATAAAATATATAAAAACCTTACATTCCCTTTAAGCATTAATTGTTGTCTTCTGCAATATAAGAACAATGGACAGAGCATGCCGAGCAGCACTCACCGTCTCATCCGCCAACTTCTCCAGCTGCTGGATGTAGGGAGTGATGAGGGAGTGTAGATTACTAAGGATCTCCTCCACCTGCAGAGCCGATAACAGGAAGCCCAGAGCCTGCATCAGCCACATGCACTGACTGGTCTGGAAAAGAAGAAGAATATCAATAATGAGGAGGGCCGAGAATGAGAACGGGGCCCCTCCCTTCATGACAGACACAAGTCAGGGCAAAACTTCCCCATAAACACTTCACACCATACAGACACCGTACAGGAGAAACCCCATCATACAGAACCCCGTATAGGGGAAATCGCACCATACAGACCCCGTACAGGGGAATCCCCATCATACAGACCCCGTATAGGGGAAATCGCACCATACAGACCCCGTACAGGGGAATCCATACCGTACTGACACCCAACAGCGGAAATCACACCATATAGGCACCGCACAGAGGAAAAACCCACCATACAAGACAGACACCATACAAGAGAAATCACACCATACAAGAGAAATCCCACCATAGAGACACCATACAGGGCAAATCTCAGCTTACAGACAAAATTCCCAATTACCTTGTGAATCTGTTTCAGCAGCACGTCCTGAAATGTAGGAAAAAAAATATTTTAGTGAAGGAAGTGTTACCCTATAATAGATACATTACAGATATCTAAGCATATAGAGCTTGGAGGTCAGTGGGAAGAATGTTCCTTACATTGGTGATCAGTGAGAAGAATGTTCCTTACATTGGTGATCAGTGAGAAGAATGCTCCTTACATTGGTGATCAGTGAGAAGAATGCTCCTTACATTGGTGATCAGTGAGAAGAATGTTCCTTACATTGGTGATCAGTGAGAAGAATGCTCCTTACATTGGTGATCAGTGAGAAGAATGTTCCTTACATTGGTGATCAGTGAGAAGAATGTCCCTTACATTGGTGATCAGTGAGAAGAATGTTCCTTACATTGCTGATCAGTGAGAAGAATGCTCCTTACATTGGTGATCAGTGAGAAGAATGTTCCTTACATTGGTGATCAGTGAGAAGAATGCTCCTTACATTGGTGATCAGAGAGAAGAATGTTCCTTACATTGGTGATCAGTGAGAAGAATGTTCCTTACATTGGTGATCAGTGAGAAGAATGCTCCTTACATTGGTGATCAGAGAGAAGAATGTTCCTTACATTGGTGATCAGTGAGAAGAATGTTCCTTACATTGGTGATCAGTGAGAAGAATGTTCCTTACATTGGTGATCAGTGAGAAGAATGTTCCTTACATTGGTGATCAGTGAGAAGAATGCTCCTTACATTGGTGATCAGTGAGAAGAATGTTCCTTACATTGGTGATCAGTGGGAAGAATGCTCCTTACATTGGTGATCAGTGGGAAGAAATGTTCCTTACATTGGTGATCAGTGGGAAGAATGTTCCTTACATTGGTGATCAGTGAGAAGAATGTTCCTTACATTGATGATCAGTGAGAAGAATGTTCCTTACATTGGTGATCAGTGGGAAGAATGTTCCTTACATTGGTGATCAGTGGGAAGAATGTTCCTTACATTGGTGATCAGTGGGAAGAATGTTCCTTACATTGGTGATCAGTGAGAAGAATGTTCCTTACATTGGTGATCAGTGAGAAGAATGCTCCTTACATTGGTGATCAGTGAGAAGAATGTTCCTTACATTGGTGATCAGTGGGAAGAATGCTCCTTACATTGGTGATCAGTGGGAAGAATGTTCCTTACATTGGTGATCAGTGGGAAGAATGTTCCTTACATTGGTGATCAGTGAGAAGAATGTTCCTTACATTGGTGATCAGTGAGAAGAATGTTCCTTACATTGGTGATCAGTGGGAAGAATGTTCCTTACATTGGTGATCAGTGGGAAGAATGTTCCTTACATTGGTGATCAGTGAGAAGAATGTTCCTTACATTGGTGATCAGTGAGAAGAATGTTCCTTACATTGGTGATCAGTGAGAAGAATGTTCCTTACATTGGTGATCAGTGAGAAGAATGTTCCTTACATTGGTGATCAGTGGGAAGAATGCTCCTTACATTGGTGAAACAAATGCCATGCTTCTAGATAAATGGATAGCAGTAGTTGGATGCAGCATTGTGTTACCTGTGACACGGCGACAATGTTGGCAGCGTACGGGAGAAGGTCGTATTTGCATTCCCGGCAGATTTTCTTTAGGGTGGAGACGCTGGACACGGACAGTTCAGGATTCCCCAGAGCGTGGAGGACGAGCGGTAATACCTTATTGATCATGACTGGGTGGTCCGCCAGCCATTCTGCCAGCGCTCCTAAAAAAAACAGAGAGAGAGAGAGAGAGAGGGGGTGACATTAGCATTACTGCTCTTCATTCCTCGTATGACAACCAGTTGCCTTCCAAGCAGGGCTGTATGGGGCCCATTAGTTGCAAGCAATGAGCATATTCCTAAATTTAAATAGGAGAAACTTATCTCTTTAAATAATCCGAATTTTATGTGTGTGAACTCAAAACCAATTCATATACATTGATAAAACTGGTATGCTGGACCCTTTAAATAATCCAAAAAATTTAATGTATGAACTAAAAATTAATAGATATGAGTGCAAACAAATATTCAGTGCCACGAAATTTCCTCTTGGATGTAATCCCCCGCAGTAATTCAATTCCACCACAAGATGTCCTCGATTTCTCATGTTAAAAGTATGCCCATCGTTAATAAACCCCGAAGACTGAGGAGATACTGTGAGTGCAGAGCATCATAACCCCGCCCACTAAGGGTGTGTCATCATGGCACCCTGCATGCACGGTGTATTGATGCAGGAAATGGGCAAGGTCATCATCACAGCTAGCTAGGGCAGATTGCATGGAATCACACCCTGCCTAAGAACCCCCACTCCTCCTGACACCCACCCATCAAGGTATATTGATATTTGCATAACTCCTCCCACTGCTTCCATCAGGACTGAGGGCTCTTGAGAGGAGTACTGAGGGCGGGGTGCTGTGATGTTCTCAGGAAGCTCTGCATCACCCCCTGCCAGCCCCTCCTACCAGCCATGATGTCTTCATTGCATAGAGAAGCAAACTGACCCAGTAATGACATCACCAAAATGGAGGTATCGAAAGGTTTTAAAAATGTAATTAGCAAGTTGAGTTGGGTTAAGGAGGAACGGGGGATGGCAAACTAGAAGCAGATTAAACTTCAGCTTTAAAAAGACATGGAGTGTCACACAAAATGAGCTCCACCTTGGAAGACTTTACAGAAAACACATGTAAAATAAAACACAATGTATGAAAACAAGAAAACAAAAAACAAATAAAGCGCATGCGATTTTCAACTCAGACAAGGAAGATGTTGAAGCACCCCTCACTGTCTCACTGGCAGATCAGGGTTTCTTCATTGGGCGATCTATGCTTTTAGATGCCATTAAGCAAAAATCTTCTGACCTTCCTGCCCTCCTTCACACCCCCCTCACCTCCCCCCACCCCACCGGCTTGCATCTTTGTGCATCATGGATTACGTCTGTGCCGTCTGAATATGTATTGTGCTCAACATTTCCTCTATGGCCTTTTCATGAAATCTCCATCATATAATATCAATTTAACCCCTTCAGACACCGGGGGGGGGGGGGGGGGCACTTTCACCCCCTTCCTGCCCAGGACAATTTTCATCTTTCAGCGCTCTCACACTTTGAATGACAGTTGCGCGGTCATGTAACGCTGTACACATACAACATTTTTGTAATTTTTTTTTCACACAAATAGAGCTTTCTTTTGGTGGTAATAAATCACCTCTGGGATTTTATTTTTTGCTAAAGAAACAAAAAAAAAGACCGAAAATATATTTTAAAAAAGTCACAAAGTGGAGATGCACTTAGAGTTAGGGTTAAAGTTCATGGGTCAAAGGTCAGTTAGGGTTTCCCCTTGAAGAACAAGGTTAGGACTCAGGGATTGGAATAGGGACCTCCTCCAAAGGTCAAAGGTCCCCAGAGGTCAATGGTCAAGAGGCGTGGCTGACCCACCCCCACCAAAGGGTTCCGGCTACCCCAACTAAGTTGGGGAATGAACAAGTCAGGGAAAGCTCAAGTCCCCCACTTTTACTTTCAAATTCTGTTATAAAATTTTGCAAATAAGTAATTTTTCTCCTTCACTGATGAAGCAAAACTGATGAGCTGCGCTGATAGGTAGCACTAATGGTTACCGATAGAATGGGTACCGATAGGCATAATGGGTACCGCTAGGCAGCACTAATGGGTACCGATAGGCAGCACCAATGGGTACCGATAGGCAGCACTGAGGGGGCACTGATCGAGGTGAAACTGATGGGTAACACTAATAGGTACCGATAGGAAGCATTGATGAGGCGAAGGCGATGAGGCTGCACTGATGGGCAGTGATGAGGCAACACTGATAGGTGGCACTAATGGGTACTGATAGGCACTGATGAGGCTGCACACTGATGAGGCTGCACTGAGGAGTACTGATATGCTGCACTGATGGGGCTGTACTGATGATCAGTGCACCGATTGTCTTGGTACAGGTCCCCTGTGACACTTGCCGGCTCTGCTTTCCTCACGTTCTAACAACACATGAGGAAAGTACTGCTGATAACCATCAAGTCAGTTAACATTGTGATCAGCTGTGATTGGACACAGCTGATCACATGGTAAAGGACTGCTGTGATTATCCCTTTACCCCAGATCTGCAAACGGCCGTGTCTGAAGGACACACCGATCATCGAGTGCCCCAAATGCACGTTGGGGGGGGGGGGTGTGTTTGGTTCCAGGAGGACATACATACATGGACACCGTCCTGGAACAACAGAGCTGCATCGTTTTTTCGGCTATAGCGCGGTAAGGAAGTGGTTAAAAGAGTCCGGCAGCTAAATCATTTTTTTTTATTTCACCATTTCTATTAAAATCCCCCATACAGATTACCAGTGATTGCACGGCTGCATTTACATATATTGTGTGATTTTATTATATTAATCTCTTTTGTCTCCATGAGCCGTCCCACATAATCTTCACAGAATTAGATTGCTCTGTTCTGCTCCGGGCTTCCTGCTGTGTCCTCACATATGGGACTTTGTCTGTAGGAATTCAACAGAAATTACTCAAAAACTTTTAGCTTAGTGGATCATATTATATATATATATATATATATATATATATATATATATATATATATATATATATATATATATATATTATATATATATATATATATATATATTATATATATATATTATATATATTATATATCTGAAGGGGGTGGTAGTCTGTATGAGAAGGGCCACTGATGATAAGGGGGTAGCACCCGCCCTCCTGTACAGGGGCCCAGGCCCCACAAGTTCAACAAGGGGGGGGGGGGGGAGGTGGGCAACGCAGCAGGAGTGGGTGGGATTACTAGAACCAACACCCCTGTGGTCCTTCCTGAGCTTCAGTTTGTGAATGAACAGGGATCCTCTGTACACAGTCCTTCCTGTTCATTAATTCTGCAGCTGAGGCTTCAGAGAAAGGATTGAGAAATCTATGCCCTCAATCTCTTTTTCTGTCTCAAAAGTGAGACGTTGGGTGTCTGTTTAGACCCCGGATATTTCACTAACCCCCCCCCCCCCCCCCAGAGGGCTGTTCAAGGAATGTAATCAATAAAAACACTAAAATTGTAAAAAAAACAAAAACAAAATAATATATATATATATATATGTATAAATAAAATTAAGGGCTCTTTTTCACAGGTATTCTGGTTACATGAACGAGCAGTTTGCTTGTGCAGCCGGAGCCGCCTGGCAGGCGTGGTTCACCGTTCCTGTCAGGTGGGCTGTGGGGGGCCCTGTGATTTCTAACAGCAGCCCTGTGCATGAGCCAAAGGCAGCTGTTCAGATGATTGACACCCCTAGCTACACTCTTATAGAAAGCAGGAGAGGATCTTTCTGTGACTGGGGGTACCGGTGCATTAGATAACTACTTCCGTACCATCTACCACCAAAGCCCGAGCCATGATGACGTCACACACACCCCACCCCCACCCCCGCACTACACACAGTGGGGGTGTCCATGACAGCCAGGCTACTGACGAGGAGGCCGGTTTTGGGAATGCAGGACATACCCCACTTGTGTACGGCCGACGCATCGGACTTAAGGCTATCCTTATGATTCTACTTTTGTAAGTGTGTTTCTGTTTTTTTTAAATTGAATAAATCTGAAGATTTTACACTATCGGAGCCCTTATGTTTCATTACATGCTGTGCCCATCCTATGAGCTCGTTTACCAATGAGGTGATCCGAAGATCCAACAGGAAGTCATCACGCTTGGTGTATTCCAGAGTCACAGCCATTATAAGTTTACCATGATCCTCTGTAGTGGGGGATTATGGTCGTTTGGTAGGAAGGAAGTGATTTTCTTCTATAGCGGTGGTGGGTCACATGTTGTATCACATAGCAGATGAAGAGTCATCTCAATTTTTGGACGGACTTGACCCCCTATTTGTGCACGGGTGGATGTTGCTATTTCCAGCCACCCACTGAGACTGTTTATTTATATTTTTACTTTTTTATTTATAATTTTTTATCACTCGATGTTCTTTTCTTTACAACCATTGACACTGAATTTTTATGGGATGTATATTTATTATTCGTGTTTCACTATTTACATTGAACTGTCAATGATTTACACATTACATTTAATTCATTTATGGTTTACACATATTCACTGGTTCAGCGCGATTCTAATGTTTCCATTACATTGTGATCCGCTGTGATTGTCCCTTTACCCCGGATCTGCAAACGGCCGTGTCTGAAGGACACATCGATCACAGAGCGCCCCAAATGCACGTTGGGGGGGGGGGGGGGGGCGTGGTTTGGTTCCAGGAGGACATACATACATGGACATCGTCCTGGAACGACAGAGCTGCAGCCGTTTTTCGGCTATAGCGCGGTAAGCAAGTGGTTAAAAGAGTCAGGCAGCTAAATCATTTTTTTTTTATTTCACCATTTCTATTAAAAATTCCCCATACAGATTACCAGTGATTGCACGGCTGCATTTACATATATTGTGTGATTTTATTATATTAATCTCTTTTGGCTCCATGAGCCGTCCACATAATCTTCACAGAATTAGATTGCTCTGTTCTGCTCCGGGCTTCCTGCTGTGTCCTCACATATGGGACCTTTGTCTGTAGGAAGTCAACAGAAATTACTCAAAAACATTTAGCTCAGTGGATCTCAACCCTTTTTGGACCCCTTTAAGAACCTGAGGAAAGCCTCTGACGCCTTACCAAAAATATAATTAAAAAAAAAAAAAAAAAAAAAAAGTTTGACAATGTACTTTTAATTTTTTATTTTTTATTTTTTATTGAACTTTATTGCTATCACAAGGGATGAACAACATCCCTTGTGATAGTATAGGCAGTGACAGGTCTTCTTTATGGAGAGATCTGGTGTTTTAGACCTCTGGCCTCCAAAAAGCAACCGAGATCGGTTTGATCGGATGTTTTTGTATCTGAAGGGGGGTGGGAGTCTGTATGAGCAGGGCCACTGATAAGGGGGTAGTAAAAAGTAAAATAAAAGTAACTAGTAAAATAAAAAATTAATAATAAAAATGCCATAAATCTATCCCCTATTTTGTAGACGCTATAACTTTTGCGCAAACCAATCAATTTACGCTTTTGCGATTTTTTTTTTTTACCAAAAATATGTAGAAGAATACGTATCGGTCTAAACTGAGGAAAAAAATGTGTTTTTTTTATATATTTTTGGGGGATATTTATTATAGCAAAAAGTAAAAAAATATTGCTCTTTTTTTGTTTATAGCGCAAAAAATAAAAACCGCAGAGGTGATCAAATACCACCAAAAGAAAGCTCTATTTGTGGGGAGGAAAAAAGGATGTCAATTTTGTTTGGGTGCAACGTCGCACGACCGCGTAATTGTCAGTTAAAGCGACGCAGTGCCGAATTGCAAAAAAGTGCTCTGGTCAGGAAGGGGGTAAATTCTTTTGTGGCTGAAGCGGTTAATAGTCGCAAGTAGAAATTGAATAGGTTGCTAAAGTCACGAAAATTCTCGTACGACAGAAAAAAAAAAAAAAGAAAATCGGAAGTAATGTCACGTGTTGTAATGTATTTGTATCGTATTTTCGAATGACAACTGTGATGTATAAACGAAAATCGTACAAGGAAAATTTTCGTGCTTGTCCAATCTAATAATATCGGATGAATTGTCGCGATTGTCTCTCGAAAGCTCTGTACTAACGATCCGATTATTGTACGATCGCATCGAAAACTGTATTTTTCGTCCGATTTTCGGATCGTGTGTACAGGCCATACACTGCTGCTGGTAAACGGACGTTTAGGAGCAGTTGGGCATTTTTTTCAGCTGCCCCTGATCTCTCCTCTGTTTTATCTTATCAGTACATGTACACAGGATCCCCGATCTCTCCTCTATGTTATCTTATCAGTACATGTACACAGGATCCCCGATCTCTCCTCTATGTTATCTTATCAGTACATGTACACAGGATCCCCGATCTCTCCTCTATGTTATCTTATCAGTACATGTACACAGGATCCCCGATCTCTCCTCTGTTATCTTATCAGTACATGTACACAGGATCCCTGATCTCTCCTCTATGTTATCTTATCAGTACATGTACACAGGATCCCCGATCTCTCCTCTATGTTATCTTATCAGTACATGTACACAGGATCCCCGATCTCTCCTCTATGTTATCTTATCAGTACATGTACACAGGATCCCCGATCTCTCCTCTATGTTATCTTATCAGTACATGTACACAGGATCCCCGATCTCTCCTCTATGTTATCTTATAGATAGGTGCATGTACACAGGATCCCCGATCACTCCTCTATGTTATCTTATAGATAGGTACATGTACACGGGATCCCCGAACTCTCCTCTATGTTATCTTATCAGTACATGTACACAGGATCCCCCGATCTTCCTCTATGTTATCTTATCAGTACATGTACACAGGATCCCCGATCTCTCCTCTATGTTATCTTATCAGTACATGTACACAGGATCCCCGATCTTTCCTCTGTGTTATCTTATCAGTACATGTACACGGGATCCCCGATCTCTCCTCTATGTTATCTTATCAGTACATGTACACAGGATCCCCGATCTCTCCTCTATGTTATCTTATCAGTACATGTACACGGGATCCCCGATCTCTCCTCTGTTATCTTATCAGTACATGTACACAGGATCCCCGATCTCTCCTCTATGTTATCTTATCAGTACATGTACACAGGATCCCCGATCTCTCCTCTATGTTATCTTATCAGTACATGTACACAGGATCCCCGATCTCTCCTCTCTGTTATCTTATCAGTACATGTACACAGGATCCCCAATCTATCCTCTACGTTATCTTATCAGTACATGTACACAGGATCCCCAATCTCTCCTCTCTGTTATCTTATCAGTACATGTACACAGGATCCCCGATCTCTCCTCTATGTTATCTTATCAGTACATGTACACAGGATCCCCGATCTCTCCTCTATGTTATCTTATCAGTACATGTACACAGGATCCCCGATCTCTCCTCTATGTTATCTTATCAGTACATGTACACAGGATCCCCGATCTCTCCTCTATGTTATCTTATCAGTACATGTACACAGGATCCCCGATCTCTCCTCTATGTTATCTTATCAGTACATGTACACAGGATCCCCGATCTCTCCTCTGTTATCTTATCAGTACATGTACACAGGATCCCAGATCTCTCCTCTCTGTTATCTTATCAGTACATGTACACAGGATCCCCGATCTCTCCTCTATGTTATCTTATCAGTACATGTACACAGGATCCCCGATCTCTCCTCTCTGTTATCTTATCAGTACATGTACACAGGATCCCCAATCTATCCTCTACGTTATCTTATCAGTACATGTACACAGGATCCCCAATCTCTCCTCTCTGTTATCTTATCAGTACATGTACACAGGATCCCCGATCTCTCCTCTGTTATCTTATCAGTACATGTACACAGGATCCCCGATCTCTCCTCTATGTTATCTTATCAGTACATGTACACGAGATCCCAGATCTCTCCTCTATGTTATCTTATCAGTACATGTACACAGGATCCCCGATCTCTCCTCTATGTTATCTTATCAGTACATGTACACAGGATCCCAGATCTCTCCTCTACGTTATCTTATCAGTACATGTACACAGGATCCCCGATCTCTCCTCTCTGTTATCTTATCAGTACATGTACACAGGATCCCCGATCTCTCCTCTATGTTATCTTATCAGTACATGTACACAGGATCCCCGATCTCTCCTCTATGTTATCTTATCAGTACATGTACACAGGATCCCCGATCTCTCCTCTATGTTATCTTATCAGTACATGTACACAGGATCCCCGATCTCTCCTCTATGTTATCTTATCAGTACATGTACACAGGATCCCCGATCTCTCCTCTATGTTATCTTATCAGTACATGTACACAGGATCCCCGATCTCTCCTCTATGTTATCTTATCAGTACATGTACACAGGATCCCCGATCTCTCCTCTATATTATCTTATCAGTACATGTACACAGGATCCCTGATCTCTCCTCTATGTTATCTTATCAGTACATGTACACAGGATCCCCGATCTCTCCTCTATATTATCTTATCAGTACATGTACACAGGATCCCTGATCTCTCCTCTATGTTATCTTATCAGTACATGTACACAGGATCCCCGATCTCTCCTCTACGTTATCTTATCAGTACATGTACACAGGATCCCAGATCTCTCCTCTACGTTATCTTATCAGTACATGTACACAGGATCCCCGATCTCTCCTCTCTGTTATCTTATCAGTACATGTACACAGGATCCCCGATCTCTCCTCTATGTTATCTTATCAGTACATGTACACAGGATCCCCGATCTCTCCTCTATGTTATCTTATCAGTACATGTACACAGGATCCCCGATCTCTCCTCTCTGTTATCTTATCAGTACATGTACACAGGATCCCCGATCTCTCCTCTATGTTATCTTATCAGTACATGTACACAGGATCCCCGATCTCTCCTCTATGTTATCTTATCAGTACATGTACACAGGATCCCTGATCTCTCCTCTATGTTATCTTATCAGTACATGTACACAGGATCCCCGATCTCTCCTCTATGTTATCTTATCAGTACATGTACACAGGATCCCCGATCTCTCCTCTATGTTATCTTATCAGTACATGTACACAGGATCCCCGATCTCTCCTCTATGTTATCTTATCAGTACATGTACACAGGATCCCCGATCTCTCCTCTATGTTATCTTATCAGTACATGTACACAGGATCCCCGATCTCTCCTCTATGTTATCTTATCAGTACATGTACACAGGATCCCTGATCTCTCCTCTATGTTATCTTATCAGTACATGTACACAGGATCCCCGATCTCTCCTCTATGTTATCTTATCAGTACATGTACACAGGATCCCCTGATCTCTCCTCTATGTTATCTTATCAGTACATGTACACAGGATCCCCGATCTCTCCTCTATGTTATCTTATCAGTACATGTACACAGGATCCCCGATCTCTCCTCTATGTTATCTTATCAGTACATGTACACAGGATCCCTGATCTCTCCTCTATGTTATCTTATCAGTACATGTACACAGGATCCCCGATCTCTCCTCTATGTTATCTTATCAGTACATGTACACAGGATCCCCGATCTCTCCTCTATGTTATCTTATCAGTACATGTACACAGGATCCCCGATCTCTCCTCTATGTTATCTTATCAGTACATGTACACAGGATCCCTGATCTCTCCTCTATGTTATCTTATCAGTACATGTACACAGGATCTGATCTCTCCTCTATGTTATCTTATCAGTACATGTACACAGGATCCCCGATCTCCCTCTATGTTATCTTATCAGTACATGTACACAGGATCCCTGATCTCTCCTCTATGTTATCATGTACACAGGATCCCCGATCTCTCCTCTATGTTATCTTATCAGTACATGTACACAGGATCCCTGATCTCTCCTCTATGTTATCTTATCAGTACATGTACACAGGATCCCCGATCTCTCCTCTGTTATCTTATCAGTACATGTACACAGGATCCCCGATCTCTCCTCTATGTTATCTTATCAGTACATGTACACAGGATCCCCGATCTCTCCTCTGTTATCTTATCAGTACATGTACACAGGATCCCCGATCTCTCCTCTATGTTATCTTATCAGTACATGTACACAGGATCCCCGAACTCTCCTCTATGTTATCTTATCAGTACATGTACACAGGATCCCCGATCTCTCCTCTATGTTATCTTATCAGTACATGTACACAGGATCCCTGATCTCTCCTCTATGTTATCTTATCAGTACATGTACACAGGATCCCTGATCTCTCCTCTATGTTATCTTATCAGTACATGTACACAGGATCCCCGATCTCTCCTCTGTTATCTTATCAGTACATGTACACAGGATCCCCGATCTCTCCTCTATGTTATCTTATCAGTACATGTACACAGGATCCCCGATCTCTCCTCTGTTATCTTATCAGTACATGTACACAGGATCCCCGATCTCTCCTCTATGTTATCTTATCAGTACATGTACACAGGATCCCCGATCTCTCCTCTATGTTATCTTATCAGTACATGTACACAGGATCCCCGATCTCTCCTCTATGTTATCTTATCAGTACATGTACACAGGATCCCCGATCTCTCCTCTGTTATCTTATCAGTACATGTACACAGGATCCCAGATCTCTCCTCTCTGTTATCTTATCAGTACATGTACACAGGATCCCCGATCTCTCCTCTATGTTATCTTATCAGTACATGTACACAGGATCCCCGATCTCTCCTCTCTGTTATCTTATCAGTACATGTACACAGGATCCCCGATCTCTCCTCTATGTTATCTTATCAGTACATGTACACAGGATCCCTGATCTCTCCTCTATGTTATCTTATCAGTACATGTACACAGGATCCCCGATCTCTCCTCTGTTATCTTATCAGTACATGTACACAGGATCCCCGATCTCTCCTCTATGTTATCTTATCAGTACATGTACACAGGATCCCTGATCTCTCCTCTATGTTATCTTATCAGTACATGTACACAGGATCCCCGATCTCTCCTCTATGTTATCTTATCAGTACATGTACACAGGATCCCTGATCTCTCCTCTATGTTATCTTATCAGTACATGTACACAGGATCCCTGATCTCTCCTCTATGTTATCTTATCAGTACATGTACACAGGATCCCCGATCTCTCCTCTATATTATCTTATCAGTACATGTACACAGGATCCCTGATCTCTCCTCTATGTTATCTTATCAGTACATGTACACAGGATCCCCGATCTCTCCTCTGTTATCTTATCAGTACATGTACACAGGATCCCCGATCTCTCCTCTATGTTATCTTATCAGTACATGTACACGAGATCCCAGATCTCTCCTCTATGCTATCTTATCAGTACATGTACACAGGATCCCCGATCTCTCCTCTATGTTATCTTATCAGTACATGTACACAGGATCCCCGATCTCTCCTCTATATTATCTTATCAGTACATGTACACAGGATCCCTGATCTCTCCTCTATGTTATCTTATCAGTACATGTACACAGGATCCCCGATCTCTCCTCTATATTATCTTATCAGTACATGTACACAGGATCCCTGATCTCTCCTCTATGTTATCTTATCAGTACATGTACACAGGATCCCCGATCTCTCCTCTACGTTATCTTATCAGTACATGTACACAGGATCCCCAATCTCTCCTCTCTGTTATCTTATCAGTACATGTACACAGGATCCCCGATCTCTCCTCTGTTATCTTATCAGTACATGTACACAGGATCCCCGATCTGTCCTCTATGTTATCTTATCAGTACATGTACACAGGATCCCCGATCTCTCCTCTATGTTATCTTATCAGTACATGTACACAGGATCCCCGATCTCTCCTCTATGTTATCTTATCAGTACATGTACACAGGATCCCCGATCTCTCCTCTATGTTATCTTATCAGTACATGTACACAGGATCCCCGATCTCTCCTCTATGTTATCTTATCAGTACATGTACACAGGATCCCCGATCTCTCCTCTGTGTTATCTTATCAGTACATGTACACAGGATCCCCGATCTCTCCTCTATGTTATCTTATCAGTACATGTACACAGGATCCCCGATCTCTCCTCTATGTTATCTTATCAGTACATGTACACAGGATCCCCGATCTCTCCTCTGTTATCTTATCAGTACATGTACACAGGATCCCTGATCTCTCCTCTATGTTATCTTATCAGTATATGTACACAGGATCCCCGATCTCTCCTCTATGTTATCTTATCAGTACATGTACACAGGATCCCCGATCTCTCCTCTATGTTATCTTATCAGTACATGTACACAGGATCCCCGATCTCTCCTCTATGTTATCTTATAGATAGGTGCATGTACACAGGATCCCCGATCACTCCTCTATGTTATCTTATAGATAGGTACATGTACACGGGATCCCCGAACTCTCCTCTATGTTATCTTATCAGTACATGTACACAGGATCCCCGATCTCTCCTCTATGTTATCTTATCAGTACATGTACACAGGATCCCCGATCTCTCCTCTATGTTATCTTATCAGTACATGTACACAGGATCCCCGATCTTTCCTCTGTGTTATCTTATCAGTACATGTACACGGGATCCCCGATCTCTCCTCTATGTTATCTTATCAGTACATGTACACAGGATCCCCAATCTCTCCTCTCTGTTATCTTATCAGTACATGTACACAGGATCCCCGATCTCTCCTCTGTTATCTTATCAGTACATGTACACAGGATCCCCGATCTCTCCTCTATGTTATCTTATCAGTACATGTACACAGGATCCCTGATCTCTCCTCTATGTTATCTTATCAGTACATGTACACAGGATCCCCGATCTCTCCTCTATGTTATCTTATCAGTACATGTACACAGGATACCCGAACTCTCCTCTATGTTATCTTATCAGTACATGTACACAGGATCCCCGGTCTCTCCTCTATGTTATCTTATCAGTACATGTACACAGGATCCCCGATCTCTCCTCTGTTATCTTATCAGTACATGTACACGGGATCCCCGATTTCTCCTCTATGTTATCTTATCAGTACATGTACACAGGATCCCCAATCTCTCCTCTGTGTTATCTTATCAGTACATGTACACGGGACCCCCGATCTCTCCTCTGTGTTATCTTATCAGTACATGTACACAGGATCCCCAATCTCTCCTCTCTGTTATCTTATCAGTACATGTACACAGGATCCCCGATCTCTCCTCTATGTTATCTTATCAGTACATGTACACAGGATCCCCGATCTCTCCTCTATGTTATCTTATCAGTACATGTACACGGGATCCCCGATCTCTCCTCTGTTATCTTATCAGTACATGTACACAGGATCCCAGATCTCTCCTCTCTGTTATCTTATCAGTACATGTACACAGGATCCCCGATCTCTCCTCTATGTTATCTTATCAGTACATGTACACAGGATCCCCGATCTCTCCTCTCTGTTATCTTATCAGTACATGTACACAGGATCCCCAATCTATCCTCTACGTTATCTTATCAGTACATGTACACAGGATCCCCAATCTCTCCTCTCTGTTATCTTATCAGTACATGTACACAGGATCCCCGATCTCTCCTCTATGTTATCTTATCAGTACATGTACACAGGATCCCCGATCTCTCCTCTATGTTATCTTATCAGTACATGTACACAGGATCCCCGATCTCTCCTCTATGTTATCTTATCAGTACATGTACACAGGATCCCCGATCTCTCCTCTATGTTATCTTATCAGTACATGTACACAGGATCCCCGATCTCTCCTCTATGTTATCTTATCAGTACATGTACACAGGATCCCCGATCTCTCCTCTGTTATCTTATCAGTACATGTACACAGGATCCCAGATCTCTCCTCTCTGTTATCTTATCAGTACATGTACACAGGATCCCCGATCTCTCCTCTATGTTATCTTATCAGTACATGTACACAGGATCCCCGATCTCTCCTCTCTGTTATCTTATCAGTACATGTACACAGGATCCCCAATCTATCCTCTACGTTATCTTATCAGTACATGTACACAGGATCCCCAATCTCTCCTCTCTGTTATCTTATCAGTACATGTACACAGGATCCCCGATCTCTCCTCTGTTATCTTATCAGTACATGTACACAGGATCCCCGATCTCTCCTCTATGTTATCTTATCAGTACATGTACACGAGATCCCAGATCTCTCCTCTATGCTATCTTATCAGTACATGTACACAGGATCCCCGATCTCTCCTCTATGTTATCTTATCAGTACATGTACACAGGATCCCAGATCTCTCCTCTACGTTATCTTATCAGTACATGTACACAGGATCCCCGATCTCTCCTCTCTGTTATCTTATCAGTACATGTACACAGGATCCCCGATCTCTCCTCTATGTTATCTTATCAGTACATGTACACAGGATCCCCGATCTCTCCTCTATGTTATCTTATCAGTACATGTACACAGGATCCCCGATCTCTCCTCTATGTTATCTTATCAGTACATGTACACAGGATCCCCGATCTCTCCTCTATGTTATCTTATCAGTACATGTACACAGGATCCCCGATCTCTCCTCTATGTTATCTTATCAGTACATGTACACAGGATCCCCGATCTCTCCTCTATGTTATCTTATCAGTACATGTACACAGGATCCCCGATCTCTCCTCTATATTATCTTATCAGTACATGTACACAGGATCCCTGATCTCTCCTCTATGTTATCTTATCAGTACATGTACACAGGATCCCCGATCTCTCCTCTATATTATCTTATCAGTACATGTACACAGGATCCCTGATCTCTCCTCTATGTTATCTTATCAGTACATGTACACAGGATCCCCGATCTCTCCTCTACGTTATCTTATCAGTACATGTACACAGGATCCCAGATCTCTCCTCTACGTTATCTTATCAGTACATGTACACAGGATCCCCGATCTCTCCTCTCTGTTATCTTATCAGTACATGTACACAGGATCCCCGATCTCTCCTCTATGTTATCTTATCAGTACATGTACACAGGATCCCCGATCTCTCCTCTATGTTATCTTATCAGTACATGTACACAGGATCCCCGATCTCTCCTCTCTGTTATCTTATCAGTACATGTACACAGGATCCCCAATCTCTCCTCTATGTTATCTTATCAGTACATGTACACAGGATCCCCGATCTCTCCTCTATGTTATCTTATCAGTACATGTACACAGGATCCCTGATCTCTCCTCTATGTTATCTTATCAGTACATGTACACAGGATCCCCGATCTCTCCTCTATGTTATCTTATCAGTACATGTACACAGGATCCCCGATCTCTCCTCTATGTTATCTTATCAGTACATGTACACAGGATCCCTGATCTCTCCTCTATGTTATCTTATCAGTACATGTACACAGGATCCCCGATCTCTCCTCTATGTTATCTTATCAGTACATGTACACAGGATCCCCGATCTCTCCTCTATGTTATCTTATCAGTACATGTACACAGGATCCCTGATCTCTCCTCTATGTTATCTTATCAGTACATGTACACAGGATCCCCGATCTCTCCTCTATGTTATCTTATCAGTACATGTACACAGGATCCCTGATCTCTCCTCTATGTTATCTTATCAGTACATGTACACAGGATCCCTGATCTCTCCTCTATGTTATCTTATCAGTACATGTACACAGGATCCCCGATCTCTCCTCTATGTTATCTTATCAGTACATGTACACAGGATCCCTGATCTCTCCTCTATGTTATCTTATCAGTACATGTACACAGGATCCCCGATCTCTCCTCTGTTATCTTATCAGTACATGTACACAGGATCCCCGATCTCTCCTCTATGTTATCTTATCAGTACATGTACACAGGATCCCCGATCTCTCCTCTGTTATCTTATCAGTACATGTACACAGGATCCCCGATCTCTCCTCTATGTTATCTTATCAGTACATGTACACAGGATCCCCGATCTCTCCTCTATGTTATCTTATCAGTACATGTACACAGGATCCCCGATCTCCCTCTATGTTATCTTATCAGTACATGTACACAGGATCCCCGATCTCTCCTCTATGTTATCTTATCAGTACATGTACACAGGATCCCCGATCTCTCCTCTATGTTATCTTATCAGTACATGTACACAGGATCCCCGATCTCCCCTCTATGTTATCTTATCAGTACATGTACACAGGATCCCAGATCTCTCCTCTATGTTATCTTATCAGTACATGTACACAGGATCCCTGATCTCTCCTCTATGTTATCTTATCAGTACATGTACACAGGATCCCCGATCTCTCCTCTATGTTATCTTATCAGTACATGTACACAGGATCCCCGATCTCTCCTCTATGTTATCTTATCAGTACATGTAAACAGGATCCCCGATCTCTCCTCTATGTTATCTTATCAGTACATGTACACAGGATCCCCGATCTCTCCTCTATGTTATCTTATCAGTACATGTACACAGGATCCCCGATCTCTCCTCTATGTTATCTTATCAGTACATGTACACAGGATCCCCGATCTGTCCTCTATGTTATCTTATCAGTACATGTACACAGGATCCCTGATCTCTCCTCTATGTTATCTTATCAGTACATGTAAACAGGATCCCCGATCTCTCTCTATGTTATCTTATCAGTACATGTACACAGGATCCCCGATCTCTCCTCTATATTATCTTATCAGTACATGTACACAGGATCCCTGATCTCTCCTCTATGTTATCTTATCAGTACATGTACACAGGATCCCCAATCTCTCCTCTATGTTATCTTATCAGTACATGTACACAGGATCCCTGATCTCTCCTCTATGTTATCTTATCAGTACATGTACACAGGATCCCCGATCTCTCCTCTATATTATCTTATCAGTACATGTACACAGGATCCCTGATCTCTCCTCTATGTTATCTTATCAGTACATGTACACAGGATCCCCAATCTCTCCTCTATGTTATCTTATCAGTACATGTACACAGGATCCCTGATCTCTCCTCTATGTTATCTTATCAGTACATGTAAACAGGATCCCTGATCTCTCCTCTATGTTATCTTATCAGTACATGTACACAGGATCCCCGATCTCTCCTCTATATTATCTTATCAGTACATGTACACAGGATCCCTGATCTCTCCTCTATGTTATCTTATCAGTACATGTACACAGGATCCCTGATCTCTCCTCTATGTTATCTTATCAGTACATGTACACAGGATCCCTGATCTCTCCTCTATGTTATCTTATCAGTACATGTACACAGGATCCCCGATCTCTCCTCTATGTTATCTTATCAGTACATGTACACAGGATCCCCGATCTCTCCTCTATGTTATCTTATCAGTACATGTACACAGGATCCCCGATCTCTCCTCTATGTTATCTTATCAGTACATGTACACAGGATCCCCGATCTCTCCTCTATATTATCTTATCAGTACATGTACACAGGATCCCTGATCTCTCCTCTATGTTATCTTATCAGTACATGTACACAGGATCCCCGATCTCTCCTCTATATTATCTTATCAGTACATGTACACAGGATCCCTGATCTCTCCTCTATGTTATCTTATCAGTACATGTACACAGGATCCCCGATCTCTCCTCTACGTTATCTTATCAGTACATGTACACAGGATCCCAGATCTCTCCTCTACGTTATCTTATCAGTACATGTACACAGGATCCCCGATCTCTCCTCTCTGTTATCTTATCAGTACATGTACACAGGATCCCCGATCTCTCCTCTATGTTATCTTATCAGTACATGTACACAGGATCCCCGATCTCTCCTCTATGTTATCTTATCAGTACATGTACACAGGATCCCCGATCTCTCCTCTCTGTTATCTTATCAGTACATGTACACAGGATCCCCAATCTCTCCTCTATGTTATCTTATCAGTACATGTACACAGGATCCCCGATCTCTCCTCTATGTTATCTTATCAGTACATGTACACAGGATCCCTGATCTCTCCTCTATGTTATCTTATCAGTACATGTACACAGGATCCCCGATCTCTCCTCTATGTTATCTTATCAGTACATGTACACAGGATCCCCGATCTCTCCTCTATGTTATCTTATCAGTACATGTACACAGGATCCCTGATCTCTCCTCTATGTTATCTTATCAGTACATGTACACAGGATCCCCGATCTCTCCTCTATGTTATCTTATCAGTACATGTACACAGGATCCCCGATCTCTCCTCTATGTTATCTTATCAGTACATGTACACAGGATCCCTGATCTCTCCTCTATGTTATCTTATCAGTACATGTACACAGGATCCCCGATCTCTCCTCTATGTTATCTTATCAGTACATGTACACAGGATCCCTGATCTCTCCTCTATGTTATCTTATCAGTACATGTACACAGGATCCCTGATCTCTCCTCTATGTTATCTTATCAGTACATGTACACAGGATCCCCGATCTCTCCTCTATGTTATCTTATCAGTACATGTACACAGGATCCCTGATCTCTCCTCTATGTTATCTTATCAGTACATGTACACAGGATCCCCGATCTCTCCTCTGTTATCTTATCAGTACATGTACACAGGATCCCCGATCTCTCCTCTATGTTATCTTATCAGTACATGTACACAGGATCCCCGATCTCTCCTCTGTTATCTTATCAGTACATGTACACAGGATCCCCGATCTCTCCTCTATGTTATCTTATCAGTACATGTACACAGGATCCCCGATCTCTCCTCTATGTTATCTTATCAGTACATGTACACAGGATCCCCGATCTCCCCTCTATGTTATCTTATCAGTACATGTACACAGGATCCCCGATCTCTCCTCTATGTTATCTTATCAGTACATGTACACAGGATCCCCGATCTCTCCTCTATGTTATCTTATCAGTACATGTACACAGGATCCCCGATCTCCCCTCTATGTTATCTTATCAGTACATGTACACAGGATCCCAGATCTCTCCTCTATGTTATCTTATCAGTACATGTACACAGGATCCCTGATCTCTCCTCTATGTTATCTTATCAGTACATGTACACAGGATCCCCGATCTCTCCTCTATGTTATCTTATCAGTACATGTACACAGGATCCCCGATCTCTCCTCTATGTTATCTTATCAGTACATGTAAACAGGATCCC
The DNA here is from genome assembly GCA_037952835.1 of Lithobates septentrionalis. NCBI lineage: Eukaryota > Metazoa > Chordata > Amphibia > Anura > Ranidae > Lithobates > Lithobates septentrionalis. Next base: position 52,608 of record JBBDGP010004089.1, on the reverse strand, counting down.
CGATCTCTCCTCTATGTTATCTTATCAGTACATGTACACAGGATCCCCGATCTCTCCTCTATGTTATCTTATCAGTACATGTACACAGGATCCCCGATCTCTCCTCTATGTTATCTTATCAGTACATGTACACAGGATCCCCGATCTGTCCTCTATGTTATCTTATCAGTACATGTACACAGGATCCCTGATCTCTCCTCTATGTTATCTTATCAGTACATGTACACAGGATCCCCGATCTCTCCTCTATATTATCTTATCAGTACATGTACACAGGATCCCTGATCTCTCCTCTATGTTATCTTATCAGTACATGTACACAGGATCCCCAATCTCTCCTCTATGTTATCTTATCAGTACATGTACACAGGATCCCTGATCTCTCCTCTATGTTATCTTATCAGTACATGTAAACAGGATCCCTGATCTCTCCTCTATGTTATCTTATCAGTACATGTACACAGGATCCCCGATCTCTCCTCTATATTATCTTATCAGTACATGTACACAGGATCCCTGATCTCTCCTCTATGTTATCTTATCAGTACATGTACACAGGATCCCTGATCTCTCCTCTATGTTATCTTATCAGTACATGTACACAGGATCCCTGATCTCTCCTCTATGTTATCTTATCAGTACATGTACACAGGATCCCCGATCTCTCCTCTATGTTATCAGAAGTTCTTCACTATAACAAAAAATAAATAAATATTGCAGTCCCGCCAAAACTGACTGATCGCTGCCATTACTAGTATAAAAAAAAATTCCAGAAATATATCCCATAGTTTGTAGGCGCTATAACAGTTAGGTTGAAAAAAGACACAAGTCCATCTAGTTCAACAAATAACTTTTGCGCAAACCAATCAATAGACGCTTATTGGGATTTTCTTTTACCAAAAATATGTAGCAGATTGGCCTAAATTGATGAAGAAATTAGATTTTTACTTTTATTTCTTTTTTTTTTTTTTATTGGATATGTTTAAAAGCAGAAATGAATATGGTGAATACCACCAAAAGAAAGCTCTATTTGTGGGTAAAAGAAAAAAAAAAAAAAAAAAAGACAGGAATGTTTTTTGGGTACGGCGCTCCCGAGTCCAGCATTCTGCGTCCATTCCTGCCGAATGCAGGACTTGGCCCCGCCCCCCGAGTCATTGGATTTGATTGACAGCAGCGGGAGCCAATTGCTGCGCTGCTATCAATCTATCCAATCAAGAGCCGAGAACCCCGGGCAGAGAGACAGCGCGTCCCCCAGCAGGTCAAGTTCCAGGGCTCAGGTAAGTAAAACGGGGGGGGGGGGGGGGGGGGGGGGTCGGCTGGGGGGCCAGTCACTGCCAGGTGTTTTTTCACCTTAATGCATAGGATGCATTAAGGTGAAAAAACACGAGGGTTTACAACCCCTTTAAGCTTTGACAATAAAACCTGGAAGCTGATTGGTTTCTATGCACAGCTGCACCAGGATTTTGTACTCTCCAGAGTTAGTAAATCAGAAGAGCAAAACTTCTCCCCTTGTGGGCTGCACATCCTCCTGTGGGGCAAGGCCTATACTCAGGGGGTCTGCTGAATCCACCAAAAAAAAAATCCTAAAGAGGAGGGAAAAAAAAAAAAACTTTTACAAACCAGCTTTCCTTACCGATAGTAAACATGACTGTGTCGGCGAGCTGCACGTTGTTGATGTTGATCCGAGGGATGAGGCCAATGAGCCCAGGGACGACGTCCGAATAGTTGACATCCACAGTCTCTGCGATGGACTGGAAGCCGTACAACAAGGCTTCTGTGTGCTGGAGGAGAGAACAGATCCATTGTTACTAATGCTGTGTATAGAACGGGAACCCGGACACCGGATCCAACACTCGCTTATTCTATTCATGTCTAATGCAGAACCCATTCACAAAAGCATTTCAAGTCTCAGTTATAAGAAGAGCCGGGTTCAGGTGAAAAGAGAGCGGCAGGAGGTTCCTGAGAAAAAGGGGGTTGGGTCAAAATGTTGGGTTCTCCCTCCCGTTTTCAACCAGGGTCTGGTTCTGCTTCCACTCTCATCATTCTATCCTGAGTATCGAAATTCTTGCATGCCTTTCTGAACATCGGCTGCTACAAGTTTTGCTCCCTTTACCCGTGGTATATACAGTACATTAGAGCTGCACGATTAATCATTAAAAAAATAAAAATAAAATCGCAATCTCGATTCAACACCCCTCACGATCTTAATCCAGCATTTCCACGATTCTATGTAAACAGTGTAGAGCCGTTCTCTGCTCATAGCTGTCAAAAAAAAAAAGAACAGCAGCAGCCTGCAAAGTTTATCACAACATTGCTCAGCACTGAGAGATAAAAAGAAACATTGTATCATTTGGTTCTTTTAGATCAAGGATATGCAATTAGCGGACCTCCAGCTGTTGCAAAAGGTCCCATCATGCCTCTGCCTGTGGGTGTCATGCTTGTGGCTGTCAGAGTCTTGCTATGCATCATGGGACTTGTAGTTCTGCAACCGTTGGAGGTCAGCTAATTGCATATCCCTGTTTTAGATCAAACGGATGAACTTTGGTCTGTAAATGAGGTCAGTTTAACTGCTTAAAGAGGAACTGCAGTCCGATCACATAATTTGTAATAAAAACATCTTTGCCATTCTGAAGCTTCCCTCCAACCACTTTGTATATTATTTCTGTACTTGCCAAACATGCTGCAGCAATCTCCCTCCACTGAGTCTGGCTGCAGCCATTTTAACTGTGGGCAGTTGAAGCTGCTCCCTGTTCACTTCCTGGATTTACACATGAGGCACACCTCCAGCTCTGCAGCTCTCATTGACCCTCTTATGACTCACCCCCCCTCTCTTCCTGGCAAACTCTCACAATAAGTGAGAGAGAGAGAGCTGTGCATGATGTCATAAGCCTAGGCTGTATAAGGGATTTACTAGCGGGAAAAAAAAAAAAAGTTTTACTATCCAAAGTTAAAACAACAACAAGGGCAGAAGATTTAATAGATGGAAAGATGGAAAGATGAAAAAAATTGACTGAAGGTCCGCTTTAAGGGCTAAGCCTTTTTCTGACACTTGTTGCTTACAAGTTAAAATCAGTATTTTTTTGCTAGAAAATCACTTAGAACCTCCAAACATTATATATATAGATTTTTTAACAGAGACCCTATAGAACAAAATGGCGGTCGTTGTAATATTTTGTCACACTGTATTTGCGCAGCGGTCTTTAAAATTATTTGGGGGGGGGGGAAATACACTTCAATGAATTAAAAAAAAAAAAAAACAGTAAAGTTAGCCCAATTTTTTTGTATAATGTGAAAAATGATGTTACACCACGAGAATCGTGAGAGAATCGTAATATTTATTCTAAGCAAAAAAAAAAAAAAAAATTGCGATTCTCATTTTATCCAGAATCCTGCAGCTCTACAGTACTATTCTTTTTGGAGTTAAAGTGTCACTAAACCAACATCATTAAAAAAGTAGTCTGCTAAAAAAACCTGGTTGATCCTGCTGCTCTCTATCTCCCCCTTCTGTCCATGTCTCCAATTCAGCTAGGGATTTCACAGCGATGGTGGCAGCTCTGCACATGCTCGGTTTTCAGCGCGTTTCTATGCCGAGCATTTCCTCCCTATCACATCTGAGCGGCCCATGTGGCTATAGAGTCACACATGTGGGCGTATACACAATGACAGACCACTCTCTTCTCTATGCCCACTAACCAGCTAAACACAATGGGGGACGGGCTATTACATGTAGATTAATGGAGGTTTCACCTCCCTCTTATTCTAAGACACAGACTGGGAGAGGCATGACACAGGATGCGATTGGCAGAAATCCGCCCACACCATGTTATTTCCACGAAATAATAAAGATTTGATGGATATGTATGTATGTATGTATGTATGTATGTATATATAAAAAATACACATACATTTTTTTTTGTATGACAATTTAAAACAGTTTATTGATATTATATATTAATTTATTTTTACTCTGTATTCCAAAGGCTGTTTTTTTTTTTTTTAACATGTGGCCAGTAACAGAGGACTAAAAGGACTAGAAGATCCTCCTGCTTATGTTTCCCTGCAGACAGGCTGGGAGAGAGCCGGGTCATGTGACAGCTAGATATCAATGAGTAAAAAGAGAGTTAGATGTTTTTTTAATTAAAATAAATTACAGAGCCGTCATCTCCATACAGAAATAGAAGGGAGAATGGAAAATTATACAGTGTGTGTGTGTTTAGTATCACTTTAACAGTGGAGCAAATACCTGCTGTATCATACTTGATGTGATTTGACATTACAGTGGAACCTCGGATTGCGAGTATAATCCTTTCCAGGAGAATGCTTGTAATCCAAAGCACTCGCATATCAAAGCGAGTTTCCACATAGAAGTCAATGGAAACGAAGATAATTCATTCCGCATTGACTTCTAGTACATGCAATACCGCATGTGGCCAGAGGTGGGAGGGGGCACCAGAGAGCCTCAGAAATACTCGGGGACAGCTCTGCTGAACTTGGAAACACTCGGGAACGGAGTATTTTCGAGTGATTCTGAGTATTTCCGAATGGCTCCAAACCGTTCCGAGTGTCCCCGGCGCCCCCCCCTCCCCCCGCACGTCTGGCCAAATGCAGTACTGCACCGCCCATTAGCTTGAATTCTGCTCATTTTGTGAGACAACACTCGCAAACCGAGTCAGAATTAAAAAAAAAAGTTGCTCGTCTTTCAAAACACGTTAACCACGTTAACCACGTTACTCGTAAACCAAGGTTCCACTGTATTGGGTATTTGTACGAATTTTATAACTTTGGACCCATTGATATTAGCCTGACATACAATTCTTACAGGCCAGGCGGCTCTCTGTCTGCCAGGGCATGTTTAGGGGTCCCATGAAAAAGGTCAAAATAGAATATATAAGGATGAGAGCACCACAGGTTTGAATCAAGGCACAAACTTTTATCTTGACAACATGTCAGAGGAGATAGCCAACACATTTTGGAGACTCAACTTTCCCCTTCCCCCACAGACAAATTGTACATAATGGACAAGAAAGTAGCTTAGAATGATCACAAGTCGCCAGTCTGACAGATCTGTGGAGGGCTTCCGTTAGAAACCACGAGGCCCCGTACAGCCTACCTGCCTGTGTCTTTCCCTCCAGCAGCTGAAAGCAGGCGGCAGGGAGAGCGGGAGAAACCAGCTTTTAGCTGCTGGAGGGAAAGACACAGACACAGTGCATCGTTCTGTAATTGTCCTCCCGTCCTGCCGATCCCCCCCCCCCACACTTTGGGTCCCCCCTGTGTGCAGGGGCCCCCTACAGGTGGTACTAGGGCTGGGGAAAAAAAAATCGATTTGAATCTTGAATCGAGTTGAGAGGTCAAATCTATTCAAATTTTCAGCAAATCAATTTTTTTTTTTCACCAGGACCGGCGCTGACTCCGCGCGGGTCCTGAGAAGCTGCGGGCAGGAGTTTTTAGGCGAGGCCGTGGCTTCCGCCTAGTCCGCGAGGCTGGACGCCACGGACTAGGCCGAAGCCGCGGCTTCGCCTAAAAACTCCTGCCCGCAGCTCCTCAGGACCGGCGCGGTGTCCATCAAAAAAAATTTGAATCGTGAATCGAGTTTTTTTTTTTTTTTTTTTTAAATATCGCAATTTTTTTTTGGGTAGACAAAATTGCCCAGCTCTAGGTGGTACCCCTGTCGGCGGCCCTGGATAGGCGACTGGTGATCATTCTAATCCTTGTCAACAAGAAAACACTATCAGCACCCAGAGAAATCTCTTTTCCTGTCGTCCCAAAACTTACCTGCCAGGATGTGGGTTGGTCTGAAGAGGTCAGGAGGCGACCGAGTTTCTCATACAAGTTACTGAGCAGCTCAGCGCCCAGCATCTCATAGACATACATGAGGGTATCAGAGATGTCAACTCTGTAAGGGAAAGATACAGGGGGTTATTCACATGCCAGGTGAGGGTGAAATGTGCCATGGTTTTATGAAATGCTCGTAGTAATCCACGCTGAGAGACCAGTCACTCCTTGGCCAAAACACAGCTGCAGATCTTATGGTATATTTACAGAGAAGCAACAGTGAGAACTTCCATGTATATGATGTGATGGGTCCACCACCAGAACCTGGACCTTCCACCAGAAGTATTCATGATGGAAAATATTTGGAAGAACCCTTAATATAATCCATAGCAACTTAAGCTACCTTGAATATAACCGTTTAAGCAAGTGAAAAGAAGACACTCATTGGTTGCTATAAACAAGAACACATCCTCAGGTGCAATCATGTTTTTAACACCTTCCCGCCTATAGCAGAATGATGGGCGGGGGCTTTATTGTTCAGACTGGACGTCATATGACGTCCTTCAGAATGGGCCGCCCAGTGCGGCGATCCGTGGTGCGGCATGTCCCTGGGACACACCGCATCACCGATCTCGGTAAAAAGCCTATGGCATAAGCTCTTTACCATGGGATCAGCTGTGTCCAGTCACAGCTGATCGCAGTGTAAATAGGGAATGCCGGTTATTGGCTTTCCTCTCCTCACACTGACAGCGCATGGGGAGAGGAGAGCCGATAAGCGGCTTTCCTCACAGGGTAGATCTTCCCCATCGGTAATGCCTGTCAGTGTCCACAAGTGATGCCAAGCAGTGCCCATCGGTGCTGCCAATCAGAGCCCATCGGGGGGATGCCTGTCAGAGCCCATCAGTGCCTCCTCACCAGTGCCCGTCAGTGCAGCCTCATCGGCACACATCAGCACTGGTGCCTCCCCCTTGACCAGTGCCCCAATAGCAAGCAGCTTGCTATGGGGGGCACTGGTGCATGCTCGCTCCTGAGCCCTGCTCAATGCGTCTATAAGAAACACAGATCCACGGCTCAGCCCCACCCCCAGCTCTCTCCTCATTGGCTTACTGGCTGTGACTGACAACAATGGGAGCCAATGGCTCCTGCTGTTGTCTCAGCCAATGAGGAGAGGCAGTCCCAGGACAGCTGAGGCTCTTGTGTACAACGCTGGATCAAGAGGGAGCTCAGGTGAGTATTGGGGGGGGGGGCTGTGGGGGAAGCAGCAGCACACTGAAGGTTTATTACTTTCATGCATAGAATGCACCATCAGCCAAAGCAGGTCCTATGGCCAGTGTAGCTTGTTCAATGTAGGAGCTCACGCCTCACAAAAGGGGTCCTGCATTGCTCCGAAGTGTTGTACCTTACACCTCTATGATGTGATCACTTGAATAAAGTTTGGAAAACCTTTTCAAGATCCATGGTGTGCTGGTTATATACTGTATACTCCTGCTTATAATGTTACTGGTCTCCAGCTGGTAGTTGCTACAACACCCACGTGATTTTCTGCTCATGCCAGGAATGTGTGCAATGGAAATATTATATGTGACATGTATTGCTCAATAACAGGGAGCCACAAGAAGGGTCCTCCTTAACCTCCATGCGCACACAGATTCCTCCATGGCAAGAATAAAAAACACTGCACTCCTCCAGATTATAAATTATGGAGCTTAGACCTGTATAACCAGGGATGTAGATTTTTTTTTTGGGAGTGGGGGGGGGTTCAGCCCCAGGAACATGACTTGCTTTTATTAGGTTCCTGTACTAGCATGTTAGATGGCAGATCAGGGTCAGGCAGAGTGACAGGCTGGAAATGGCAGAGATACTCAGAACACGTAACAACAAAGCTCATCCACAAGAGCAGGTTCCCAGTCCTTACATGAAGGTCTCCCAGTCCTGCCATTCCACAACTGCCCAGCAAAGGTCCTAGGGCATGTGCCTCTGCTGTCTCTCCACTGCCTAGTAATGGTATGGGGTAATGTGCCTCCACCGTACTATCAATGCCCAGCGGCAGTCCCAGGAGATGTGCTTCTGCGGTTTCTCCACCGCCCAATGATGGCATGGGGGGGGGGGGGGGGGAGTGCTTCCACTACACCACTTCTGCTGAGCGGTGGTCCCAGGGGATGCACCTCTGCCGTATAACCCCTGCCCAGCAACAGTCTTGGGAGATGTGCCTCTGCTGTATCGCCACTGCCCAGTGACGATTTGGGAGAATGCATCTCCACCATACCACCACTGCCCAGCAACAATCCTGAGAGACACACCTTTGTCATATCACCACTGCCCAGTGATGGTCCATGGGGATGCCCCTACACCATTCCACCACTGTCCAGCAACAGTCCTGAGAGATGTGCCTCCACCATTCCACCACTGCCCAGCAACATTCCCGAGAGATGTGCCTCCACCATTCCACCACTGCCCAGCAACATTCCCGAGAGATGTGCCTCCACCATTCCACCACTGCCCAGCAACAGTCCTGAGAGATGTGCCTCCACCATTCCACCACTGCCCAGCAACATTCCCGAGAGATGTGCCTCCACCATTCCACCACTGCCCAGCAACATTCCCGAGAGATGTGCCTCCACCATTCCACCACTGCCCAGCAACAGTCCTGAGAGATGTGCCTCCACCATTCCACCACTGCCCAGCAACATTCCCGAGAGATGTGCCTTCACCATTCCACCACTGCCCAGCAACATTCCCGAGAGATGTGCCTCCACCATTCCACCACTGCCCAGCAACATTCCCGAGAGATGTGCCTCCACCATACCACCACTGCCCAGCAACAGTCCTGAGAGATGTGCCTCCACCATACCACCACTGTCCAGCAACAGTCCTGAGTGATGTGCCTCCACCATTCCACCACTGCCCAGCAACAGTCCTGAGAGATGTGCCTCCACCATACCACCACTGTCCAGCAACAGTCCTGAGAGATGTGCCTCCACCATACCACCACTGCCCAGCAACAATCCCAGGAGACGCACCTTCCATCATACCACCACTGTCCAGAAACAATCCCGGGAGACGCACCTTCATAATACCACCACTGTCCAGCAACAGTCTTGAGGGATGTGCCTCCACCATTCCACCACTGCCCAGCAACAGTTCAGGGAAATGTGCCACCGCCATACCACCACTGCTCGGCAAGTGGATGGAGATCACATGACATACCTTTTCTAACCCCCCCCCCCCCAAACACCTACCCGTCTCCTGTAATCATATGCTTTGAGGAGAGAGCAGGGGGCATGGCTAAGCCATGCTGTGTGTGCGCATCTATAGACGCACACAGCCCGGCTCAGGAGTACACCCACACTGTTGCCATACACATGGGTTACTTTGGGGCACCACAGGAAGAAGATGCAGACAGCACTGGTGGGGGACTGGTAAAGAAGAGGTAAGGGACCGCTCTGTGTGATGATGTTGCATAGAGCAGGTAAGTGAAAACCTATTTTTTTTTTTTTTTATAAAATTGTTTTTAAATAAAAGGTAATCTTTAGTATCCTTTTAACTGCACACACTGCAACGGCATGCGTTTCTAGCTGCAGCTTCCTGGATGCTTTAGAGGAAGGCTCGGACACCCTTAACCCCCTTCCGTATCTACGCCCCAGACTGCGACAACACCAGAAACAACAATACAAATTATGATGCTAAACTATTTATGTTAAGGGAAGTCACTTAAATTATTTAGGTGTTCATTCTAAAGTCTTTGAAAGATTATGATTTCCGATATCGAATGTCTTTTGTCTCTTTTATTCTAAAGGCCCCGCTATTCCTATCAACAGTATTATATGTGCACAGATATGACAACAAAAAAACACTTTAAAATAAAAACCATTTTCATCTTTATATTATTTCAGTACCTGTAGATTCGGAATTGTTCCTTCTCATCAGAAGACCAGGATGCATACTCGTCGTCAGCAGGGAACTGCGCCTTTTGCAACAAAACATCCACAAGCTGGAAATAGACCGGCCTATACACCTGCAGATACACCGTCTGCTTCTCCGTCTCAAAAGACAAGATATCGTCCTGGGGGGGGGGGGGGGGGAGAGAGAGAGGATGAAAGACTGAGAATGACCCATGTGATGGACTGGACTTAGATGTGTGAGGTGCTGGAATTGATGAAGGTTCAAATTAAGTGAGATGGCAGTGGTCTCTTTCCTGGTGGGACCCTGACATGGTTTTTGAGGATTCGGATTATATGGACTTTTACTAGTATACCGTGTTTCCCCGAAAAGATGACCTAGCGTTATTTTCCAGGAGGGCTGCAATATAAGCCCTACCCCGAAAATAAGCCCTAGTTTAACTACTTGCTTACAAGGCACTTAAACCCCCCTCCTATCCAGACCAATGTTTAGCTTTCAGCGCTGACGCACTTTGAATGACAATTGCGCGGTCATACAACACTGTACCCAAATGAAATTTTTATCATTTTTTCCCCACAAATAGAGCTTTCTTTTGGTGGTATTTGATCACCTCTGCGTTTTTTATTTTTTGTTAAAAAAATTTAAAAAGACCGAATTTTTAAAAAAAAAAATATTTTTTTTTTTATATTTTGTTATAAAATTTTTAAAAAGGGTAATTTTTCTCCTTCATTGATGTACGCTGATGAGGCGGCACCAATGGGCACTGATAGGTGGCAGTGATGGGCACTGATGGGTGGCAGTGATGGGCACTGATTGGTGGCAATAATGGGCACTGATCTTGTACACTGCTAGGTGGCACTGATTGGCACCACTGGTGGGCATTGTTAGGTGGCAATGGTGGGCATTGATAGGTGGCACTTGTAGGCATTGATACGTGGCACTGGTGGGCACTGTGGGCACTGTGATGTGGCAATGTCAGGTGGCACTGGCAGGGGGTACTTGTGGCACAATTGAGGCATTATTGCCTCCTCCTCTTCGGGAACGATGTCCCTTGCTGGTGAGCCGGTGATCGTTTTTTTTTCTCCTCCCACTGTCAGCGCGAGGAGAGAAAAAAACGATCACAGAGCTTTTGTTTTGATCATGTGATCAGCTGTCATTGGCTGACAGCTGATCACATGGTAAGGGGCCGGGACCGGCCCCTTACTTGGATCGGTGATCACCCAAGTCTCAGTGACTCGATGATCACGGCGCGCTCCTCCAGGGCACGTGCACAGGGGAGGCCGTCATATGACGGCCTCCCGGGAATTCAGGTCCGCGCTGTAGCCGTCATTCGGCTATAGCGCGGATGTCAAGCGGTTAAAATGCTTGTAAAATCCTATAACCCGCTCTATTACAGTAGTATATATAATGTACAATGTGTGTGTTTCTGTAATATAAATGAGGGGAAGAGAGCTCTGGCGGGTCACAGAAGCGCAGAGCGGCACTATAACGAAGGTATTTGGCACAATTATATTACATAAACACACACATTGTACAATATATAATACTGTAATAAAGTGGATTATAGGATTTTACAAGCATTTTAACTCAGTTCAAACTGGGGATTCCTGTCAGGCAGGAGGAGAGAAAACAGCACATTACATGGTAAGACCTACCCCGAAAATAAGCCCTACTGTGTCTTTTGTTGCCAAAATTAATATAAGACCTGGGCTTATTTTCGGGGAAACACGGTAAAAGAGAGAGGTCCAAGCTGTAGGGATTGCTCCAGATATAATATTTGTCAGAATAAAAGGGTGTATCAAAAGCTGATAGACAACGCGTTTCAGGGATTATGTTACAATCCTCCTTCACCAAAGATGCCTTAGTAAAAAAGGAATACCCTGAAAGCTAAAAAGGTAAGTTGGCTGCCAGGCAACCCAAGTAATCCACTAAATACAGCTTTGAAAAAGTTAAAAAAGACAAAGCTAACAATGCTAAACTAATGATTTCCCATGACTAAGCTACGAGGGGCGGAGTGAAATGTGTTGGGGGTGTGTCCTGGCTGGAGGCCATTCAAAAAAAATTAATTCCATAAATATATGCCATAGTTTCTAGATGCTATAACATTTACGTAAACCTAATATGTACACTTATTGGGATTTTTTTACCAAAAATATGTAGCAGAATACATATTGGCCTATTTTATGAAGAAATGTGATTTTTTTTCCATTTTTTTTTTATTGGAAATGTTTTATAGCAGAAAGCAAAAAATATTGTTTTTTTTTTTTTTTTAATTGTCGGTCTTTTTTTGTTTATAGCGTAAAAAAATAAATAAATAAAAAAAACGCAGAGGTGATCAAATACCACTAACAGAAAGCTCTATATGTGGGGGGGGATGACAGAACATTATTTGAGTACAGCGTCACACGGCCGCGCATTTTTCAGTTAAAGTAATGTAGTGCCGTATCGTAAATAATTGGCCTGGTCAGGAAGGGGGGTAAATCTTCCGGAGGTCAAGTGGTTAATATGTATTATTAATAGCTTGTTCTTTTTTTTCATATGGATCTGTGCTGTAATGGGATATTGTGGGGTTTTTTTATTCATTATTTAGGTTGTGTCTTTTTGTTCTCATTTGTGTATTTAATTTGTACGAAAAAAAAAAAATTTTCATGAATACAATCTGATATAAAAAAAAAAAAAAAAAAATGAACCCCTTTTCTTTACAGGCAACCTTTATACTAGTGACGGAATCACTTGAAGGCAGATTTGTACAGTGCATCTGGAAAGTATTTACAGCGCTTCACTTTTTCCACATTTTGTTATGTTACAGCCTTATTCCAAAATGGATTCAATTCATTATTTTCCTCAAAATTCTACAAACAATCCCCCATAATGACAACATGAAAGAAGTTTGTTTGAACTCTTTGCAAATTTGTTAAAAATAAAAAAAAAACCCATGTACATAAGTATCACAGGCTCCTCCCATGTACATAAGTATCACAGGCTCCTCCCATGTACATAAGTATCACAGACTCCTCCCATGTACATAAGTATCACAGACTCCTCCCATGTACATAAGTATCACAGGCTCCTCCCATGTACATAAGTATCACAGACTCCTCCCATGTACATAAGTAGCACAGCCTTTGCCATGACACTCAGAATTGAGCTCAGGTGCCTCCTGTTTCCACTGATCATCCTTCAGATGTTTCTACAACGTGATTGGAGACCTCCTGTGGTAATTCAGGTGGTTGGACATGATCTGGAAAGGCACACACCTGTCTATAGAAGGTCCCACAGATAACAGTGCATGTCAGAGCACAAACCAAGCCATGAAGTCCAAGGAATTGTCTGTAAACCTCCGAGACAGGATTGTATGGAGGCACAGATCCGGGGGAAGGGGACAGAAACATTTCTGCAGCATTGAAGGTCCCAATGAGCACAGTGGCCTCCACCATCCATAAATGAGAGCGGGCCACCCGGCCAAACTGAGTGATCGGGGGAGAAGGGCCTTAGTCAGGGAGGTGACCAAGAACCCGATGGTCACTGACAGAGCTCCATTGTTTCTCTGTGGAGAGAGGAGAACCTTCCAGAAGAACAACCCTCTCTGCAGCTCTCCGCCAATCAGGCCTGTATGGTGGAGTGGCCAGACAGAAGCCGCTCCTCAGTAAAAGGCACATGACAGCCCACCTGGAGTTTGCCAAAAGGCACCTGAAGGACTCTCAGACCATGAGAAACAAAATTCTCTGGTCTGATGAAACAAAGATTGAACTCTTTGGCCTGAATGGTAAGCATCATGTCTAGAGGAAACCAGGCACCGCTGATCACTTGGCCAATACCATCCCTACAGTGAAGCATGGTGGTGGCAGCATCATGCTGTGGGGATCTTTTTCAGCGCCAGGAACTGGGAGACTAGTCAGGATCGAGGGAAAGATGAATGCAGCAATGTACAGAGACATCCTTGATGAAAACCTGCTCCAGAGCGCTCTGGACCTCAGACTGGGAAGAAGGTTCATCTCCCAACAGGACAACGACCCTAATCACACAGCCAAGATAACAAAGGAGTGGCTACGGGACAACTCTGTGAATGTCCTTTGGTGGCTCAGCCAGAGCCCAGACTTGAACCCAATTGAACATCTCTGGAGAGATCCGAAAATGGCTGATGCACCGACATTCCCCATCCAACCTGATGGAGCTTGAGAGGTCCTGCAAAGAAGAATGGGAGAAACTGTCCAAAAATAGGAGTGTCAAGCTTGTAGCATCATACTCAACAAGACTTGAGGCTGTAATTGGTGCCAAAGGGTTTAAAGTATTGAGCAAAGGCTGTGATACTTACTGTATGTACATGGGAGGAACCTGTGATACCTATGTACATGGGAGGAGTTTGTAAATCTTATGTACATGGGAGGAGCCTGTGCTACTTATGTACATGGGAGGAGCCTGTGCTACTTATGTACATGGGAGGAGCCTGTGCTACTTATGTACATGGGAGGAGCCTGTGCTACTTATGTACATGGGAGGAGCCTGTGCTACTTATGTACATGGGAGGAGCCTGTGCTACTTATGTACATGGGATTTTTTCCTTTTTTTATTTTTAATAAATTTGCAAAGATTTCAAACAAACTTCTTTCATGTTGTCATTATGGGATATTGTTTGCAGAATTTTAAAGGAAAATAATTAATTGAATATATTTTGGAATAAGGCTGTAACATAACAAAATGTGGAAAAAGTGAAGCGCTGTGAATACTTTCCGGATGCACTGTAAGGGAAGTTCACAGATACAAAAAAAGGGTTATCCAGAAGCCCCGCTGACTGAGCTGGACGATGATGATGATGATGATGATGATGATGATGATGATGACGACGACGACACAATGAAGAAAGCGTACAAACCTGCAGCGTGTACCAGAAGGTCAGTGTGAGGGAGCTGGTGGTTTCGTTGACTGGGTAATGACCCGGAATACCAGTGCAGAACATGATCATATTAACCAGTGCCAGAAAACTTTGCCAGTGATCCACCTGATCCAAGAGAGCCCTGTGACGGAGGACAGAGAGAGAAGATTGGAGATTCTGTAGCTGATACAATGAACAATAGTTATCTGTGACTGAGGAAGGCAATGTAGAGTTACACATTGTAGCTTTTGGAAGAAACTCAGACTGACCAATGAGGGACAACAGAACTTGAATTACAATATCATAATAAAAGAATACGTGCTTTGCTACAAATCACATGAACAGTTCTCTGTGGTGGTGAGCTTTGTATTCCGAATTAAATGAATATTGGCTCCAATATATTATATAACTGTTTCCCGTGTCATTGTACAATGACGGACGGGTGGGAACCCTATTGTTCTCTATCGGTGTGCAATGCTCACATCAACCCGTTTGGAAGTCTGGTTTGCGGATTAGGAATCCCTACGTACCGTGAATGGTTCTCTCCGAGTGCAACAATAACTCGGCAGATGCCGTGTGAGGTCTCGATGTCGCCGTTCTGCACGGCTTGCTGTAGCTGTTCCTGTAGGCCGAGCGCCTGGGGGATGAGCTTCAGCAGCGTGTTGACGTACCTGGAAATGGAGACAACGAGAAATATTACACAGAGATCATCCAATCATCACTGAAAGGGTTAAACATTTAATTGGTCATAACTCAGCAGGTCTGGATCCATCTATGAACCAGCAGAAGATTTCCTCCCCATGGTTCCTGTGCCAGCCACGATGAAGCAATGATAGGACGGGCACAGACGTAGCACCCCCCCACCCACCTCCCCCAATGATGCTGAAGAGCAGGGGTAGGCGACCCTGGAGAGATGGAGATCTACCGCAACATGGAGGAGAGCAAAGGTCACCACGGGGGAGCACAATTTTTAGTTAAAGTAGTTATAAGGCTTAAACATTTTTTACCATAATGCATTCCATATTAAGGTAAAAAAATGTTTAGGCATCAATAACCCAAGAGGAGGAGGATCAGGGCCGCTCTGTGCAAGTAAATATGACATGTTTGTTATTTAAAAAAAAAATTACCTTTGCAACCACTTTAAAAGGAGATCACCTAGAAAGGCCCCAAATAAAAAAAGTAATGCAGGTTTGAAGAGGGCAGGGGTCAGCAGTATGTTACACGGACTTCAGGGGTCAGCAATATGAAGTTCAGAAGTAAGAGAATGCAGAGGTCAGTAGTAAGTAATGCAGGGGTCAGTAGTAAGTAATGCAGGGGTTAGTAGTAAGTAATGCAGAGGTCAGTAGCAAGTAATGCAGAGGTCAGTAGCAAGTAATGCAGAGGTCAGTAGCAAGTAATGCAGAGGTCAGTAGCAAGTAATGCAGAGGTCAGTAGCAAGTAATGCAGGGGTCAGTAGCAAGTAATGCAGAGGTCAGTAGCAAGTAATGCAGATCGCAGAGGTCAGTAGTAAGTAATGCAGAGGTCAGTAGTAAGTAATGCAGAGCGAGGAGGTCAGTAGTAAATAAATCCAGAGTTCAACAGTAAAAAAGCAGAGTGTAGAGGTCAGTGCTAACACTGCTAAGTAACGCAGCATTCAGAAGTAGGAATTTAGTAACACAGAGATCACAGGTAAGTAGGAACACAGTTCAGAGGTAAGTAGTAAGTAATGCAGAGTGCAGAGGTCAGTAATATGTAGCACAGAGTGTAGGGGTCAGTAGTAAATAAAGCAAGAGTTCAGTTTAACAGTAAATAATGCACAGTGCAGTGGTCAGTACTAAGTAACGCAGCATTCAGAAGTAGGAAATTAGTAACGCAGAGTTCAGAAGTAAGCAGTAACGCACAGTTCAGAGGTCAGTAGTAAGTAATGCAGAATTCAGCAGTCAGGAGTTAGTAATGTAGCATGCAATGGTTAGAAGTAACTTAGAGTTTAAGGATCAGTAGTATGCAACCCTGAATGCAGGGGTCAGTAGTAATTAATGCAAAGTTGAAAAGTAAGTAGCATATAACACAGAGCTCAGATGTTAGAATTAACAGAGTGCAGATGTGAGCAGTAAGAAATGCAGAATTCAGAGGTCAGTAGAATGTAAACACAGAGTGCAAAAGTCAGCAGTAAATAACACAGAGTGCAGGGGTCAGTACTAAGTAACATAGAGTTCAGGGGTCAGTACTAAGTAACATAGAGTTCAGGGGTCAGTACTAAGTAACATAGAGTTCAGGGGTCAGTACTAATGCCGCGTACACACGGTCGGACTTTTCGTCTACAAAAGTCAGACAGACTTCCGGCAGACTTTCGGCGGACTTTCGACGGACTTGCGGCGGACTTTCTAACGAACAGACTTGCCTACACACGATCACACAAAAGTCCATCGAATTCTTACGTGATGACGTACACCGGACTAAAATAAGGAAGTTCATAGCCAGTAGCCAATAGGTGCCCTAGCGTGGCTTTTTGTCCGTCGGACTAGCACACAGACGAGCGGATTTCGGGGTCCGTCGTAGTTACGAAGTAAAGATTTGAAGCATGTTTCAAATCTAAAGTACGTCGGATTTGAGGCTAAAAAAGTATGTTGAAAGTCCGGAGAAGCCCACACACGATCGGATTACCAGCCAGCTTTAGTCCGTCAGCGTCCGTTGGACTTTTGTAGACGAAAAGTCCGACCGTGTGTACGCGGCATTAGTAACATAGAGTTCAGGGGTCAGTAGTAAGTGAAGTAGAGTTCAGCATTAAGAAATGCACAGGGCAGAGATTAGTAGTAAGTAACAGAGTTCAGAGGTCAGTGATAAACAACGCAGCGTTCAGAAGCAAGCAAGTAGAGTTAGGAGGTCAGTAGTTAGTCACAAAGAGGTCAGTAGTAATGCAGAGTTCAGAGGTCAGTAGTAAATACTGCAGAGGTCAGAAGTAAGTTGACAAAAGCCGTTCACCCCCCTCCCCCCACCATAGAAGGTTACATACACATCGCCATATCTCATCTTCATCCATTATACATTCTCTATATAGATGGAGACCTGACTGAGATGGCCCAGAACTCATTTCTCTGCGTTATGGGAGGTACACCTACACCTCATGATACGAATGGTTGGGCCTAGAGACAGATGAAGGCAGAATGGGATCTTAGGCAAGGCACCAGCTTTGGTTACCCCTTCCCTTCGATGGACATTGATAAGGATTGCAATGGGCCCAGAGAAGCCACCTCTATGGGTATTGTCCATACCAGTGGGTCTCAACTCCTGTCCTCAGGACCCACTAACAGGCCAGGTTTTATGTATTACCTCGGGGAGATGCAGACTAGAATACTGCAATCACTGAGCAGCAAATTATATCACCTGTATTTCAGTTATCTTGCAAACCTGGGCTGTTGGTGGGTCCTGAGGACAGGAGTTGAGAACCGCTGGTCCATACTGTATGACTCCAACGGGCACCAAGCGGTTGATTTACTAAAAACGGAGCACTCAGAATCTGGTGCAGCTCTGCATGGTAGCCCATCAGCTTCAGATTGTTCAATTGAAGCGGAGTTCAGACCAGCGCTGCAACAATTAAAAGCCACCATCTACACACACTGCAGCTGCTGACTTTTAACAATCGGACACTTACCTGTCCTGGAATCCAGCGATGTTGGCACCGCAGCTGATGTTTCCATCGGCTGTTGGGTGCTGCCGCCGCCGCCATTGCCAGAAAGGGAACCCGGTACTGAGGCATTACGGCTTTACGACAGGAACCCTACTACGCATGCAGGTGAGGAGAAGGAGACAAATGAGCGGAAGTTCCACTTATGGGTGGAACACCACCTTAAGCTTTAGCAATAAAACCTGGAAACTGATTGGTTTCTATGCAGAAGTGAGCCTGATTTGCACTCTCCAGCTTTAGTAAATCCCCCCCCCCCCCCCCAAATATCTACAAGCATCTTCCATTGTGAAAGGACAGGCAGGTGGACAGCTCTGACCAACTGTGCTGCAGAAGCATGAAGGTTGAGACCCCTGATTAGGGTACTTTGTGGGAGATCCAGCTTTGGTTGAGCCAATAACTCAGCAATGGAGGAGATTTACTAAAACCGGGGAGTGCAAAATCAGGTGCAGCTGTGCATGGGAGCCAATCAGCTTCTAACTTCAGCTTGTTCAGTTAAAGCGGAGTTCCACCCAAAAATAGAACTTCCTCTTTTCGGAATCCTCCCCCTCTGGTGTCACATTTGGCACCTTTCAGGGGGGGGGGAGCAGATACCTGTATAATCCAGGTATTTGCTCCCACTTCAGGGCATAGATCACTGCAGTATCCGCGGTTATCTATGCCATATCCGCCGACCCCCCCGCCCGCTGTTTTCTAGGAGACACACAGGTCCCAGAAGACAGCAGGGACTAGTGGGATCGTGCAGCGCAGTAGGGACCCATGCTGTGAAGCCGCAAAGGCTTCACTTCCTGATTCCCTTACCGAAGATGGCGGTGCCTCCACCAGAGAGCCGAGGGACAGATCGGCTTCGGGTGCCGACATCGCAGGGCGCCCTGGACAGGTAAGTGTCCATATTTTAAAAGTCAGCAGCTGCGGTATTTGTAGCTGCTGACTTTTAAAAAAGAAAAATAAAAATTTGGCGGAACTCTGCTTTAAGCTTTGACAATAAAACATGGAAGCTGATTGGCTGCTATGCAGAGCTGCACCAGACTTTGCACTCTCCAGTTTTAGTAAATCAATCCCCAATGCCTTTATATTGTTCAACGGCCGATATAGATTATATATTTATAGATCTTTTTCTTTTAGCATTACTTTTACTCTACAAGTAAATTTAAAGTGTATGTTTATTTATCCCACTAATGAATTTCTGTATTTTGCTCTCTTTTGGTCTGTGAAATATACTACCGTATATACTCGAGTATAAGCCGACCCGAATATAAGCCGAGGCACCTAATTTTACCACAAAAAAACTGGGAAAACCTATTGACTCGAGTATAAGCCTAGGGTGAGAAATGCACAGCTACTATAAGTGGAAAAGAAGGTCAACAATGCCCATTTGCAGCCTCACTGTGCCCATTTGCAGCCATAGCTCCCCCGAACTTCAAACTTGGTAGTTAAGGGTTCCTAGATGCCCCCTAGCTGCAGCCAAAATTTGGGGTCTCTGGACCCAAAGGGTCCCGAAATGACATTGCTGCAGATGGACACAGTTGACCGACTTTGGGGCCCCGTATCTCAGGGCCACTTGGTGCTAGGAACCCCAAATTTGGTGTGCAAACCCAGTGGAACTAGCACTACAACATATCGGAGATATGGGGCCCCAAAGTCGGTTCGGAAAATGTCAAGCACTTTTCTGCAGCAGAGAATGACATTTTCCAAACAGACTTTGGGGCCCCATATCTCGGATATGTTGTAGTGCTAGTTCCACTGGGTTTGCACACCAAATTTGGGGTTCCTAGCACCAAATGGCCCCGAGATACGGGGCCCCAAAGTCGGTTCGGAAAATGTAATTCTTTGCACCAGAAAAGTGCTTGACTCGAGTATAAGCCAAGGGGAGCACTTTCAGCACAAAAAAAAAAAGTGCTGAAAAACTCGGCTTATACTCGAGTATATACGGTATTTTTGGTATTTTTGATCTTCGTGCACCTTGCTGTGTTCACCGCCAAGAAGAAAAGAGCTTGGAATATCTTCAAATAAGGGATGACCTCCCCTGCTCCCCCCCCCTGGGTTTTCAGGAGCATGTACCTCGTTTTTGTGGAAGTTAACGAGCCTCGTTATATTTATAATAGGAAAACCTTGTGTGCGCGTCTACAAATATGAAAGGATCCAGCCAGCGGGACCCAGTGCAACCCCCCCCCCCCCATATGGTATATTCTGGGAACAGTTTGTAATATTTTCCCTCGTCCTTTCCCTGACCTTGCTGTAAATGTTTTAGTATGCTGAAGCTATAGCTAGCCGAGCGTTCATGCGCACAATTCTCCCATCATCCCCTGTTCTGGCATCCAAGGAAAGGGATGCAGCAAAGCCTGCAATGACACCATCAGAGGTCGGCGTTCCTCGTCCAGCAGTGAACAGGTTAATCCAAAAGCTGCTTTCTCCAGACGGGGATTGGGGGGGTGGGGGTGGGGGCGATTTTGGGATACAGCAACTGAACTGCACAATTAAAGTTCCCTTATTGTAGCTGGTGTGAACCTGAGTGAGGAGGAAAGGAAGGGCAGAGGAGACGATAAATGGTTGCCAAGCAACTGGAAGGTCAGGCAAACCAATCAGGAGGCGTTTCGCGGTGACGATGGGTATCAGTTCTCAGGGATGGTGGGTGCATATGGCTGGATGATAGGCAGAGAGCTGCACCTTCCCCCTCCCCCCCCCCTCCTTAGCAGCGCACACCTTCAAAACGGGCAGCGCTAATAGTCAAGACGGGAAGATGGGGCAGGTGGGGGGGCAATGAGGGGCAATGAGGGGCCTGTGCTGTGTATCCCAGCAGGCGTCCAATATGTACATGAAGAGATGGATGGTGATCTACGACAAGAGCAGAGGGGCCGCCGAGAACATTAACACTAAGCTGAGCCGTCAGCATTTCCCACAATGGTAATAATGGAAGTAAAAGCCGATGAATGATGTATGGGGAGCCGGCGGGGACACGTCCTAATGGATCCTGGAGATTGTAGAATTTATGAATTAGAGGGAAGCTGGTCACAAGTAATCAGAGCCCAAGTGTCCAATAAAATTCTGACAACCCCGCCCCCCCCCCCCCAACATTCCGGAACAATATGGCCCTTTAAATAAAGACAATCACACTTTTCTCATTGAGGAAGTCACTTCTATCCTTACTGATGAACACCCAACGGTCTGTCAACCCTGGACGGACAATACCTGCCTCATCAATTTCCACCGCACGCTCTCACACCTGTAGGCTGGGTTCAGACGTACATCTAGACCTAGTCTTAGGGCTCCTTCATACATGGGGTGGGGGGGCCGCAGCCACAGATGTCCACAGTCAGATGGGAGCCCGAGCTGGTGGAACCCATCATGCAGGGAGGTTTCCCCCACCCACCCTGTGTGAACTCAGGCCCCCTCCCTTAAATCGCTACCCCCCTTTAACCGCAGAAGTAGCAGCCAGGGGTGGACACATGCTGCAACCACAATGCTTTGCTTCACAGCTGTGGAAAGAACGATGCCCCCCTGTCACTGAAGGCATTAAAGCAGGTGGCAAAAAGGCAATACAACGCCTCCTTACCACCTGTGAAATGCTCTCAGAAGAGCAAACTGAATGCAGATCTCTCTTTAGAGGGCACTGCTAGTATGTACTAGCCCCTAGTTCCATCATCATGGTTGGACATTGTTGGGTTCCCTATTTTTTTTTTCTCTTCTTTTCTTCCAATCTCCTTTTTTCTATCCTTTCTTCGCCTCTCATCCCTCACCCCTTCCCTTAGCGCTCCTCCACCTCACCTCTACCCTTCTCTATGCTCTTCTCCTTCCTCTCCACCTCACCCCTAACCCTTCTCTATGCTCTCCTCCTTCCTCTCTACCTCACCCCTAACCCTTCTCTATGCTCTCCACCTTCCTCTCCACCTCACCCCTAACCCTTCTCTATGCTCTCCTCCTTCCTCTCCACCTCACCCCTACCCTTCTCTATGCTCTCCTCCTTCCTCTCTACCTCACCCCTAACCCTTCTCTATGCTCTCCTCCTTCCTCTCCACCTCACCCCTAACCCTTCTCTATGCTCTCCTCCTTCCTCTCCACCTCACCCCTACCCTTCTCTATGCTCTCCTCCTTCCTCTCCACCTCACCCCTACCCTTCTCTATGCTCTCCTCCTTCCTCTCTACCTCACCCCTAACCCTTCTCTATGCTCTCCTCCACCTCACCCCTACCCTTCTCTATGCTCTCCTCCTTCCTCTCCACCTCACCCCTACCCTTCTCTATGCTCTCCTCCTTCCTCTCCACCTCACCCCTACCCTTCTCTATGCTCTCCTCCTTCCTCTCCACCTCACCCCTACCCTTCTCTATGCTCTCCTCCTTCCTCTCCACCTCACCCCTACCCTTCTCTATGCTCTCCTCCTTCCTCTCTACCTCACCCCTAACCCTTCTCTATGCTCTCCTCCACCTCACCCCTACCCTTCTCTATGCTCTCCTCCTTCCTCTCCACCTCACCCCTACCCTTCTCTATGCTCTCCTCCTTCCTCTCCACCTCACCCCTACCCTTCACTATGCTCTCCTCCTTCCTCTCCACCTCACCCCTACCCTTCTCTATGCTCTCCTCCTTCCTCTCCACCTCACCCTTCTCTATGCTCTCCTCCACCTCACCCCTACCCTTCTCTATGCTCTCCTCCTTCCTCTCTACCTCACCCCTAACCCTTCTCTATGCTCTCCTCCACCTCACCCCTACCCTTCTCTATGCTCTCCTCCACCTCACCCCTACCCTTCTCTATGCTCTCCTCCTTCCTCTCTACCTCACCCCTAACCCTTCTCTATGCTCTCCTCCACCTCACCCCTACCCTTCTCTATGCTCTTCTCCTTCCTCTCCACCTCACCCCTACCCTTTTCTATGCTCTCCTCCTTCCTCTCCACCTCACCCCTACCCTTCTCTATGCTCTCCTCCTTCCGCTCTACCTCACCCCTACCCTTCTCTATGCTCTCCTCCACCTCACCCCTACCCTTCTCTATGCTCTCCTCCTTCCTCTCTACCTCACCCCTAACCCTTCTCTATGCTCTCCTCCACCTCACCCCTACCCTTCTCTATGCTCTCCTCCACCTCACCCCTACCCTTCTCTATGCTCTCCTCCTTCCTCTCTACCTCACCCCTAACCCTTCTCTATGCTCTCCTCCACCTCACCCCTACCCTTCTCTATGCTCTTCTCCTTCCTCTCCACCTCACCCCTACCCTTTTCTATGCTCTCCTCCTTCCTCTCCACCTCACCCCTACCCTTCTCTATGCTCTCCTCCTTCCGCTCTACCTCACCCCTACCCTTCTCTATGCTCTCCTCCACCTCACCCCTACCCTTCTCTATGCTCTCCTCCTTCCTCTCTACCTCACCCCTAACCCTTCTCTATGCTCTCCACCTTCCTCTCCACCTCACCCCTACCCTTCTCTATGCTCTCCTCCACCTCACCCCTACCCTTCTCTATGCTCTCCTCCTTCCTCTCTACCTCACCCCTAACCCTTCTCTATGCTCTCCTCCTTCCTCTCCACCTCACCCCTAACCCTTCTCTATGCTCTCCACCTTCCTCTCCACCTCACCCCTACCCTTCTCTATGCTCTCCACCTTCCTCTCCACCTCACCCCTAACCCTTCTCTATGCTCTCCTCCTTCCTCTCCACCTCACCCCTACCCTTCTCTATGCTCTCCTCCTTCCTCTCCACCTCACCCCTACCCTTCTCTATGCTCTCCTCCTTCCTCTCCACCTCACCCCTACCCTTCTCTATGCTCTCCTCCTTCCTCTCCACCTCACCCCTACCCTTCTCTATGCTCTCCACCTTCCTCTCCACCTCACCCCTACCCTTCTCTATGCTCTCCTCCACCTCTCCCCTACCCTTCTCTATGCTCTCCTCCTTCCTCTCTACCTCACCCTTAACCCTTCTCTATGCTCTCCTCCACCTCACCCCTACCCTTCTCTATGCTCTCCTCCTTCCTCTCTACCTCACCCCTAACCCTTCTCTATGCTCTCCTCCTTCCTCTCCACCTCACCCCTAACCCTTCTCTATGCTCTCCACCTTCCTCTCCACCTCACCCCTACCCTTCTCTATGCTCTCCACCTTCCTCTCCACCTCACCCCTAACCCTTCTCTATGTTCTCCACCTTCCTCTCCACCTCACCCCTAACCCTTCTCTATGCTCTCCACCTTCCTCTCCACCTCACCCCTACCCTTCTCTATGCTCTCCTCCACCTCATCCCTACCCTTCTCTATGCTCTCCTCCTTCCTCTCTACCTCACCCTTAACCCTTCTCTATGCTCTCCTCCTTCCTCTCCACCTCACCCCTAACCCTTCTCTATTCTCTCCTCCTTCCTCTCCACCTCACCCCTAACCCTTCTCTATGCTCTCCTCCTTCCTCTCCACCTCACCCCTACCCTTCTCTATGCTCTCCTCCTTCCTCTCCACCTCACCCCTACCCTTCTCTATGCTCTCCTCCTTCCTCTCCACCTCACCCTTACCCTTCTCTATGCTCTCCTCCTTCCTCTCCACCTCAATCCTACCCTTCTCTATGCTCTCCTCCTTCCTCTCCACCTCACTCCTACCCTTCTCTATGCTCTCCTCCTTCCTCTCCACCTCACTCCTACCCTTCTCTATGCTCTCCTCCTTCCTCTCCACCTCACCCCTACCCTTCTCTATGCTCTCCTCCTACCTTTCCACCTCACCCCTAACCCTTCTCTATGCTCTCCACCTTCCTCTCCACCTCACACCTAACCCTTCTCTATGCTCTCCACCTTCCTCTCCACCTCACACCTAACCCTTCTCTATGCTCTCCTCCTTCCTCTCCACCTCACCCCTAACCCTTCTCTATGCTCTCCATCCTCTCCCCTCCACCTCACCCCTACCCTTCTCTATGCTCTCCTCCTTCCTCTCCACTTCACCCCTACCCTTCTCTTTGCTCTCCTCCTTCCTCTCCACCTCACCCCTACCCTTCTCTATGCTCTCCTCCATCCTCTCCCCTCCACCTCACCCCTACCCTTCTCTATGCTCTCCTGCATCCTCTCCCCTCCACCTCACCCCTACCCTTCTCTATGCTCTCCTCCACCCTCTCCTCTACCCTTCTCTATACTCTCCTCCATCCTCCCCACCTCACCCTTAACCCTCTCGATGCTCTCCTCCATGCTCTCCACCTCACCCCTACCCTCCCCTATGCTCTCCTCCATCCTCTCCACCTCACCCCTACCCTTCTCTATGCTCTCCTCCATCCTCTCCTCTACCCTTCTCTATACTTTCCTCCATCCTCTCCACCTCACCCTTAACCCTCTCGATGCTCTCCTCCATCCTCTCCACCTCACCCCTACACTCCCCTATGCTCTCCTCTATCCTCTCCACCGCTCCCCTTCCCTTCTCTATGCTCTCCTCCATCCGCTCTTCTTCTCTATGCTCTACTCCATCCTCTCCTCTATACCTCTCCACTTCCCTTCTCTGTGCTTTCCTCTATCCTCTCCACCTCCCCCCTTCATTTCTCTGAGCTCTACTCCATCCTCTCCCCTTCACTGTGCTCTACTCCATCCTCTCCACCACTCCCCTCCCCATACTCTACTCCATTCTTTCCAACTTTCCCCTTCCCTTCCCTATGCTCTCCTCCTCTGTCCTTTCCTCTCAACCTATCCCCTTCATTTCTCTATGCTCTCCTCCATCTTCTCCACCTCTCCTCTTTCTTCACTTTCCTCCATCCTCTCCTCTCTCCTTCTCTGTGCTCTGCTCCATCCTCTCCTGTCTCCTTCTCTGTGCTCTACTCCATCCTCTCCTGTCTCCTCTGTGCTCTACTCCATACTCTCCGTTTCCCTTCTCTATGCTCTCCTCCATCATCTCCTTTCCACCTGTCATCTTCCCTATACTCTCCTCCATCCGCTCAAACTCTCCCCTTCTCTTCTTTCTGCTCTCCTCCATTCTCTCCTCCTCTATACTCTGTTCCATCCTCTCCACCTCTCCCCTCCTGTTCCCTGAGCTCTACTCTATTTTCTTCTCCCCTTCTCTGTGCTCTACTTCATCCTCTCCACTTGTCCCCTTCCCCTCTCTTTGCCCTACTCCATCTCCCTTCTCTGTGCTCTACTCAATCCTGTCCTCTCCACCTCTCCCCTTCCCTTCTCTGTGCTCTACTCAATCCTCTCCACCCCTCCCCTTCCCTGTGCTCTACTCCTTCCTCTCCACCACTCCCCTCTCCATACTCTACTCCATTCTTTCCAACTTTCCCCTTCCCTTCTCTAAGCTCTCCTCCTCCGTCCTCTCCTCTCAACCTATCCCCTTCATTTCTCTATGCTCTCCTCCATCTTCTCCACCTCTCCTCTTTCTTCACTTTACTCCATCCTCTCCGCTTCTCTTCTCTGTGCTCTACTCTATCCTCTCCACTTCCCCTCTTTGTGCTCTACTCCATCCTCTCCTCTCCCCTTCCCCTCTCTTTGCTCTACTCCATCCTCTCCTTCTCTGTGCTCTCCTCTTCTGGCTGTCATCCTGAAAATTACAAAAGAGCCTCAGTAGCAGCGGATGTTGAGATGCCTTGCCTCAAGTTAGACAGCCATTCAAAAGTAATGGGTTGCAACACATCTCAGCTCCTGCGTATCGCAATGCACACTGAAGGGGAAGTGGGATTAAAATAAGCCCCATCATTGGTGTCAATGGCAGCAATAGTAACCCCCAGTGTTGGTGGCAGTGGCTGCAATCAAACCCCCCCCCCCCCCAGAGTTGCCGTCGGACGCAATAATAATTTCCCACATGGGTGTCGATGGACATAATAACCACAAGCATTAGTGTCAGTGGCGGCAATCAAAACCCTCAGAGCTGCTGTCAGTGGACACAATAAATACCCACCAGCACTGGCATCAGAGATTACAATAATAACCCCTACAGTGGTATCCGTGGCAGTATTACAGTATTATTAACCCCCACTTCCTACCACTGGTAGTGAGTTGTAGTGTCAATTAACCCCCCCCCCCCCCCATCTCAACCACCACAGGTAGCTACAGTGATAGATAGATATATACCCCCCCAAATCACCGCTGGTGGTCAGTTGCATTGCTATTTACCCCCCTGCCCCACTGATGATCAGTAACAGAGCAACTGAATAGATGGATGTGAAGGAAGTTACACATATTATGGAGCAATATTATAGGACGTGGAATTTATGTCTGCCCTTTATTTATGCATTTATGTAAGTTTGGAATTTCATTAAGGATGTGATGTAATCATTTTATATACGGTTAGAATTGTGGGTTGATATTCTTCCTCATGGGTACTTTTCAAGCAGAACTAAAAGGCAAACATATTTTGTTGCATATTGGATAGAGTAAGGGAGGGTTATAACCTCTGTCAGTTTCTTTTTGCCATCTGTGTCCCGTTGGGGAGATTTCCCTTCACTTCCTGTCCCACAGCCAAACAGGAAGTGAGGAGAAATCCCTCCAAAAGTATGGGAATGGCTGGTTGTCACCAGAACTAGTATCCCCATTGGAAGATTTCCCCTTTTTTTCCTGTTCTGGGGACAACCCAAAATGTGGAATTTTCTTTCACTTTTCAGTAAGAACAGTAAACATTACAACTAGAGAGAGAGGGCGAATCCTCCGAACGGGAAGACAGACAGCAATAAAAACTGACAGGGGTTCTAATCCATCTCCACTCCATCCAAAACTAAAAGAAAACCAAAAAAACAGTTTGGCCTTTAGTTACACTTTAAAGTCTCTTATATTAGGAAAAGTTCTAGTTGTGGTCCATTCCTATAGATGGTACCTCTGGGGAAGTGATTAATTATTGATCCCGATTCCACGTCTCTCTCCTCTTGGTCTAGGACAGCCAAATATCTGCCATTTTCAGGAGAGGTTAGTTGTGGCAGCCTCCATGTATCTTTTAAAGGGGGGGGGGGGGGGTTATATATATATAAAAATTTCTCCTGGGCCCTCTAAGCTATTTAAAGCAGTTGCAGATCTGCTGACGTGGGAAGGAGGAGGAAACGATCGGGTTTCTGGTTTTGGACGCATCACAGAGCTGCCCTGAATCTCATCACCTGCTGTGCTCAGAGCGGAGCTGCTCAGCCCGAATATCACAGACATAGCTCTATGTGGAGAATGTATGGAGGAGGAGTGCAGACGGCGAGTAAACATGTGTACAATACCATTCACAAACCAGCTCACTATACATTTCTACATCAAAACCCCCAGCATGGACGTGGTCAGTGGTAGTGGTCACAATAATAACCCCCAAAACTAGCATCAGAGATTGCAATAATAACCTCCAGCAGTGGTATCCGTGGCAATATTAACCCCCACCCCCTACCGCTGGTACCCCGTTGCCCTTACACTCCCTCACCACCACTGGTAGTCAGATGCAAGATAGAGATATTATATTAATATATATATATATATATATATATCCCATCTCAAGGATGATCAGAAGAAATGGACAGCACCTGAGTTAAATATATGAGTGTCACAGCAAAGGGTCTGAATACTTAGGACCATGTGATATTTCAGTTTTTCTTTTTTAATAAATCTGCAAAAATGTCAACTATTCTGTGTTTTTCTGTCAATATGGGGGGCTGTGTGTACAATATGGGGTGCTGTGTGTACAATATGGGGGGCTGTGTGTACAATATGAGGTGCTGTGTGTACAATATGGGGTGTTGTGTGTACAATTTGGAGGGCTGTG
Source organism: Lithobates septentrionalis (assembly GCA_037952835.1). Lineage (NCBI taxonomy): Eukaryota > Metazoa > Chordata > Amphibia > Anura > Ranidae > Lithobates > Lithobates septentrionalis. The sequence continues at coordinate 23,758 of JBBDGP010004089.1, read as the reverse complement.
TGTACAATTTGGGGGGCTGTGTGTATAATATGGGGTGCTGTGTGTACAATATGGGGTGCTGTGTGTACAATATGGGGTGCTGTGTGTACAATTTGGGGGGCTGTGTGTACAATTTGGGGGGCTGTGTGTACAATATGGGGTGTTGTGTGTATAATATGGGGTGCTGTGTGTACAATATGGGGTGCTGTGTGTACAATATGGGGTGCTGTGTGTACAATATGGGGGGCTGTGTGTATAATATGGGGTGCTGTGTGTACAATATGGGGTGCTGTGTGTACAATATGGGGTGCTGTGTGTACAATATGGGGTGCTATGTGTACAATATGGGGTGCTGTGTGTACAATATGGGGTGCTGTGTGTACAATTTGGGGTGCTGTGTGTACAATATGGGGGGCTGTGTGTACAATATGGGGGGCTGTGTGTACAATATGGGGGGCTGTGTGTACAATATGGGGTGCTGTGTGTACAATATGGGGGGCTGTGTGTACAATATGGGGGGCTGTGTGTACAATATGGGGTGCTGTGTGTACAATATGGGGTGCTGTGTGTACAATATGGGGGGCTGTGTGTACAATATGGGGCGCTGTGTGTACAATATGGGGTGCTGTGTGAACATTAATGAGGAAAAAAATGAACTTAAATGATTTTAGCAAATGGCTGCAATATAACAAAGAGTGAAAAAATGTAAGGGGGTCTGAATACTTTCCGTCCCCACTGTGTATATGTATATATATATATATATATATATATATATATATATATATATATATATATACATACATATACACATACATACATATACATACATATACATACATACACACACACATATACCGCACACACACATATAATATATATATATCTATGTATATATATAGTTGTGCTCATAAGTTTACATACCCTGGCAGAATTTATGATTTCTTGGCCATTTTTGAGAGAATATTAATGATAACACAAAAACTTTTCTTTCACTCATAGTGTTTGGCTGAAGCCATTTATTATCAATCAACTGTGTTTACTCTTTTTATATCATAATGGCAACAGAAACTACCCAAATCACCCTGATCAAAAAAGTTTACATACCCCAGTTCTTAATACCGTGTATTGCCCCCTTTAACATCAATGACAGCTTGAAGTCTTTTGTGGTATTTGTGGATCATTTATCTTCTCAGATGGTAAAGCTGCCCATTTCTCTTGGCAAAAAGCCTCCAGTTCATGTAAAATCTTGGGCTGTCTTGCATGAACTGCACGTTTGAGATCCCCCCAGAGTGGTTCGATGATATTGAGGTCAGGAGACTGAGATGGCCACTCCAGAACCTTCACTTTATTCTGCTGTAGCCAATGACAGGTCGACTTGGCCTTGTGTTTTGGATCATTGTCATGTTGGAATGTCCAATTATGTCCCATGCGCAGCTTCCTGGCTGATGAATGCAAATGTTCCTCCAGTGTTTTTTGATAACATACTGCATTCATCTTGCCATCAATTTTGCCCAGATTTCCTGCGCCTTTGTAGCTCACACATCCCCAAAACATCAGCGATCCACCTCCGTGTTTCACAGTAGGAATGGTGGACCTTTCATCATAGGCCTTGTTGGCTCCTCTCCAAATGTAATGTTTATGGTTGTGGCCAAAAAGCTCAATGTTGGTCTCATCACTCCAAATGACTTTGTGCCAGAAGGTTTGAGGCTTGTCTCTGTATAAAAAAAGTTAATAAAGCGCTACCATCAACCTTAATATAGCACAGTGATCCAATAAATAATGTGATCCAATAAAGGATGTGATCCTATAAAAAATAAACTAATCATATATATGTGTCCAGTAAACCACACTAGATATAAATTACTGTTCTTCCAAAATTCTTTCTAGAGATACTGGAAAAGACGCCAAATACCACTCATTTGTAAGATAAAACACAAAAGGACAAACGATGCCCAAAATGATCCGGTGTGTTGTCTCTGATAATGTTCACATGTGGTGGATTGCTTTTAAACCTTCATAGATCGATATTGCTCAAACAAAAGAAAGGACATACCTCATTGCGCAAATAAATAAACTAAAAACGAGAGGTGGGTAATAAAACACAGTTGCGCTCACACATGCCCCGCAATAAGATCGCATTTAGGAAGGTCAGTTGCATATATTCAGAGACAATCTCCTCACTTCGCTGTTCCTGCTCACACAGCACTGACTGGAGTTATTGGCTCCGGCCTCCTTATTGTGCATCTTGAAACAGCCACACCACATGTTTTCAGAGAGTCCTGTATTTCACCTGAAGTTATTTGTGGGGTTTTCTTTGCATCCCGATCAATTTTTTCTGGCAGTTGTGGCTGAAATTTTAGTTGGTCTACCTGACCATGGTTTGGTTTCAACAGAACCCCTCATTTTCCACTTCTTGATTAGAGTTTGAACGCTGCTGATTGGCATTCTCAATTCCTTGGATATCTTTTTATATCCCTTTCCTGTTTTATACAGTTCAACTACCTTTTCCAGAAGATCCTTTGACAATTCTTTTGCTTTCCCCATGACTCAGAATCCAGAAAACATCAGTGCAGCACTGGATGAAAGATGCAAGGGTCTGTCAGGAGTCCAGAAACAGATTGACCTTTTATACACACACACTAATTACAAGCAAACAGATCACAGGTGAGGATGGTTCCCTTTAATAGCCATTCAAACCCCTTTGTGTCAACTTGTGTGCATGTTATCAGGCCAAAATCACCAGGGTATGTAAACTTTTGATCAGGGTCATTTGGGTAGTTTCTGTTGCCATTATGATTTAAAAAGAGTAAACACAGCTGACTGATAATAAATGGCTTCAGCCAAACACTAACCATGAGTGAAAGAAATGTTTTTGTGTTATCATTCATATTCTCTGAAAAATGTCCAAGACATAATAAATTCTGCCAGGGTATGTAAACTTATGAGAACTAGTGATGCGTGTGTGTGTGTGTGTATATAATATATATATATATATATATATATATATATATATATATATATACACATAGTATCTCACAAAAGTAAGTACAACCCTCACATTTTTGTAAATATTTTCTTCTATCTTTTCATGTGACAACACTGAAGAAATGACACTTGTCTACAATGTAAAGTAGTGAGTGTGCAGCTTGTATAACAGTGTAAATTTGCTGCCCCCTCAAAATTACAAAAATGTGAGGGGTGTACTAACTTTTGTGAGATACTGTGTATGTGTAATTATATATATATATATATATATAAACACTTTAAAGTCTCTTATATTAGGAGAAGTTCTAGTTGTGGTCCATCATTCCTATAGATGGTACCTCTGGGGAAGTAATTAATTATTGATCCCGATTAGTTGCGACAGCCTCCATGTATCTTTTAAAAGGGGGTATATTATATTATTATTATCTTTTTTCTCAGCGGGAACACAGTTCCAACACCTCCAGCACTCGATGTATTTAATGGCAAGGGGTGCTGGGCTGTGCTACAGTGTCTATATTGTTGCTGGGGTTGGTCATATGTGGCTGGGGGGGGGGTCAGTTGTTGGTGGGAGGGATTTGCAGTTGAAAGAGGAGTCTATTGATGCTGTCTGTGGGGAGATCTGTTGTTGCAGTTTTTTTTTTGTGGGTGGTCCATTGTTGCTGGGAGGGGGGGGGTCTATTTTACTGCTCTTCTTGTTATCACTAACAAGTTCCATACAAATTACTTAGGCTACTTTCACACTGGGACACTTTTCAGGCGTTTTTGTGCTAAAAATAGTGCCTGTACAGTGCCTAAAAAGCGCCTGAAAGGCGCCTCTTAAGCCACACCAGTGTGAAAGCCCGAGTGCCTTCACACAGGCGCGGTGCTCTTGCAGGACGAGAAAAAAAGTCCTGCAAGCAGCATCTTTGGGGCATTGTGGGAGCAGTGAATTCACCGCTCCTAAAAACACCCTGCCATTGAAATCAATGGCCAGCACTGCCGAAGCAGCGGCGCTTTTAACCCTTTGTTCGGCTGCTAGCGGGGGGTTAAAAGTGCCCCACTAGCGTCCGAAAAAAACAATGATGTGGGGACGGAGGGAAGGCGGGAGATGTGGGGACGGAGGGAAGGCGGGAGATGTGGGGACGGAGGGAAGGCGGGAGATGTGGGGACTGAGGGAAGGCGGGAGATGTGGGGACTGAGGGAAGGCGGGAGATGTGGGGACTGAGGGAAGGCGGGAGATGTGGGGACGCAGGGAAGGCGGGAGATGTGGGGACGCAGGGAAGGCGGGAGATGTGGGGACGCAGGGAAGGCGGGAGATGTGGGGACGCAGGGAAGGCGGGAGATGTGGGGACGCAGGGAAGGCGGGAGATGTGGGGACGCAGGGAAGGCGGGAGATATGGGGACGCAGGGAAGGCGGGAGATGTGGGGACGCAGGGAAGGCGGGAGATGTGGGGACGCAGGGAAGGCGGGAGATGTGGGGACGCAGGGAAGGCGGGAGATGTGGGGACGCAGGGAAGGCGGGAGATGTGGGGACGCAGGGAAGGCGGGAAATGTGGGGAAGCAGGGAAGGCGGGAGATGTGGGGAAGCAGGGAAGGCGGGAGATGTGGGGACGCAGGGAAGGCGGGAGATGTGGGGACGCAGGGAAGGCGGGAGATGTGGGGACAGAGGGAAGGCGGGAGATGTGGGGACAGAGGGAAGGCGGGAGATGTGGAAGCAGAGGGAAGGCGGGAGATGTGGAAGCAGAGGGAAGGCGGAAGATGTGGAAGCAGAGGGAAGGCGGAAGATGTGGAAGCAGAGGGAAGGCGGGAGATGTGGAAGCAGAGGGAAGGCGGGAGATGTGGGGACGGAGGGAAGGCGGGAGATGTGGGGACGGAGGGAAGGCGGGAGATGTGGGGACAGAGGGAAGGCGGGAGATGTGGGGACGGAGGGAAGGCGGGAGATGTGGGGACAGATGGAAGGCGGGAGATGTGGGGACGCAGGGAAGGCGGGAGATGTGGGGACGCAGGGAAGGCGGGAGATGTGGGGACGCAGGGAAGGCGGGAGATGTGGGGACGCAGGGAAGGCGGGAGATGTGGGGACGCAGGGAAGGCGGGAGATGTGGGGACGGAGGGAAGGCGGGAGATGTGGGGACAGATGGAAGGCGGGAGATGTGGGGACGCAGGGAAGGCGGGAGATGTGGGGACGCAGGGAAGGCGGGAGATGTGGGGACGCAGGGAAGGCGGGAGATGTGGGGACGCAGGGAAGGCGGGAGATGTGGGGACGCAGGGAAGGCGGGAGATGTGGGGACGCAGGGAAGGCGGGAGATGTGGGGACGCAGGGAAGGCGGGAGATGTGGGGACGCAGGGAAGGCGGGAGATGTGGGGACGGAGGAAAGGCGGGAAATGTGGGGAAGCAGGGAAGGCGGGAGATGTGGGGAAGCAGGGAAGGCGGGAGATGTGGGGACGCAGGGAAGGCGGGAGATGTGGGGAAGCAGGGAAGGCGGGAGATGTGGGGACAGAGGGAAGGCGGGAGATGTGGAAGCAGAGGGAAGGCGGGAGATGTGGAAGCAGAGGGAAGGCGGAAGATGTGGAAGCAGAGGGAAGGCGGAAGATGTGGAAGCAGAGGGAAGGCGGGAGATGTGGAAGCAGAGGGAAGGCGGGAGATGTGGGGACGGAGGGAAGGCGGGAGATGTGGGGACGGAGGGAAGGCGGGAGATGTGGAGACAGAGGGAAGGCGGGAGATGTGGGGACGGAGGGAAGGCGGGAGATGTGGGGACAGATGGAAGGCGGGAGATGTGGGGACGGAGGGAAGGCGGGTGATGTGGGGACGGAGGGAAGGCGGGTGATGTGGGGACGGAGGGAAGGCGGGTGATGTGGGGACGGAGGGAAGGCGGGTGATGTGGGGACGGAGGGAAGGCGGGTGATGTGGGGACGGAGGGAAGGCGGGTGATGTGGGGACGGAGGGAAGGCGGGTGATGTGGGGACGGAGGGAAGGCGGGTGATGTGGGGACGGAGGGAAGGCGGGAGATGTGAGGATGGAGGGAAGGCGGGAGATGTGGGGACGGAGGGAAGGCGGGAGATGTGGGGAAGCAGGGAAGGCGGGAGATGTGGGGACGCAGGGAAGGCGGAAGATGTGGGGACGGAGGAAAGGCGGGAAATGTGGGGAAGCAGGGAAGGCGGGAGATGTGGGGAAGCAGGGAAGGCGGGAGATGTGGGGACGCAGGGAAGGCGGGAGATGTGGGGACGCAGGGAAGGCGGGAGATGTGGGGACGCAGGGAAGGCGGGAGGTGTGGAAGCAGAGGGAAGGCGGAAGATGTGGAAGCAGAGGGAAGGCGGAAGATGTGGAAGCAGAGGGAAGGCGGGAGATGTGGAAGCAGAGGGAAGGCGGGAGATATGGGGACGGAGGGAAGGCGGGAGATGTGGGGACGGAGGGAAGGCGGGAGATGTGGGGACGGAGGGAAGGCGGGAGATGTGGGGACGGAGGGAAGGCGGGAGATGTGGGGACGGAGGGAAGGCGGGAGATGTGGGGACGGAGGGAAGGCGGGAGATGTGGGGACGGAGGGAAGGCGGGAGATGTGGGGACAGAGGGAAGGCGGGAGATGTGGGGACGGAGGGAAGGCGGGAGATGTGGGGACGGAGGGAAGGCGGGTGATGTGGGGACGGAGGGAAGGCGGGTGATGTGGGGACGGAGGGAAGGCGGGTCATGTGGGGACGGAGGGAAGGCGGGTGATGTGGGGACGGAGGGAAGGCGGGAGATGTGGGGACGGAGGGAAGGCGGGTGATGTGGGGACGGAGGGAAGGCGGGAGATGTGAGGACGGAGGGAAGGCGGGAGATGTGGGGACGGAGGGAAGGCGGGAGATGTGGGGACGGAGGGAAGGCGGGAGATGTGGGGGCGGAGGGAAGGCGGGAGATGTGGGGACGGAGGGAAGGCGGGAGATGTGGGGACGGAGGGAAGGCGGGAGATGTGGGGACGGAGGGAAGGCGGGAGATGTGGGGACGGAGGGAAGGCGGAGATGTGGGGGCAGAGGAAATGTGAGATGGAGGGAAGGCGGGAGATGTAGGCTGCTAGAGAGGGGCATTTTTTTTTTTTTACCCTGACAACGTCGCTTTTGTAGCAGGATTGGCATAGAAAACAGCTCCATGCGACATTCTCCAATAAGAAAAGTGACCGTAATGATTTAACAAGCAGATTCTGACCTTTGTGCATCCGGCTGGGAGATGGTATTGACTAAGGCTTCCACGGCTGCGTCAAACAGTTCAGGATCCCGCAGAGCGCTGAACGCGGCCATTGTCAGTTCCTCGCACTCCGTCAGCGGGATGCCCAGCTGTGCCCAACTGGAAAAACACTTCAGTACTTTCTGTTTGACAAATCCCGGGGAGTCGCTCTGCTGTAGCAGTTGGCGCAGCAGCGGGAAGATGCAGGCGGACTCCTGCGCCAGGCAGCTGCGCACTTGTCCCTTGCGGTAAGGCGGGAGGCGGCTGGTCTGAAACTCCTCCGGCAAAACAGTCAGCAGCTCCAGGAGCGCCAGGCAGCGAGCTCCGCCGTTGGTCTGCCCGTCCTCCGTCTGGAACACCCGCACCATGTCCGGAACCGCGTGGGGCCACGTGTCCGGCATCATATTGAGGGCCAAGGAGGCCAAGGCCACGCAGAGTCTCGTCAACACGATCTTGGAGCCGCTGGCGAAGGCGGAGATCTGTGTGAAGAGTTGGGACTTCAGCGTCTCGTACTGGTCCGACGGGATGTCCCCCCAGTAGCGGGAGATCTTGATGTGCAGGGCGCTGGCCCCAAAGTACTGGATTTCTGGCACCTTGCCACCGCTCAGCAGCTGCCAGCTGAACTGCCACGCCTGCGGCGACACCTGTGCCTGCATTAACCACTTCTGTGCCAGGTTCTTGTTGTCGATGTTGGGATCGTAGTACAACTGGTGAAGAGCCTTGAAAAGGAAAAAAAAGAAAAAAAAAAACTATGACCATGGAAACACAAGGGCTAGTTTAGTCACCTGAATTGTTTTAGTTGTATTTTAGTCGACTATAATCGAATAGGTTTAGTTACATTGTAACGCATTATTTAACCACTTAAGGACCGGAAGGATTTGCCCCTTTAATGACCAGGCCCATTTTTGTTGATACGGCACTGCGTCACTTTAAGGCCCCATACACACTATTAGAATTTCTACAGATTTTTGTCTTCAGATTTACCAAAACCATATAATATGAGGCCAAACCTTAAGAGTTTCAATTTGTATGCAATCAGGCAGGCCCTCGCACTACATGGTTTTGGTAAATCTGCAGAAAATCTAATATAGTGTGTATGGGGTCTTACTGACGATTGCGCGGTCGCGCGACGTTGAACCCAAATAAATGTTCTTTTTTCCCACAAATAGAGATTTCTTTTGGTGGTATTTTTTTTTTTTTGTAAAATCTTTATTTAGCAACATTTTAGTAAGAAGCTACACACCATGAAGACATGCATAATAAAACACATAAAGATTATACATTGATACAGGTTATTGTAAATGACTAGTCCATGTTCAGGGTAATATCACACTTAGTAGTCATTAGTCCTCATAATAAATTTGGAATGACCTCGGGGAGAGAGTACCGTCCAGTGACAGACACAACCCGCCTTAGGTGCTGATTGTTCAGGAGTGCAGGGGGGCACCGACACCCGCCGGCAGTCCGGGCAGAGGGGGGCTATATGCCTCCATCAACCTCACCTAGACCACCATTTCGGCAGGGAGCACCCCCCCCCCCCCTCAATCCTCCAACTCAGTAGGAGAAGCGCACAGTCACCCCCCTCCAAGGGGGGGCGTCTCCGCCCTCTAAGCTAGTCATTGCAACCCTAAGTCTGGACATTGCAGCAAGTAAAGTTTTTTGTTACAGCCTGAAGTCAAGGAATCAAGTGGTAGTAAAAGAACCAAGACCAGTAAAGAGAGGAAAGAGAAGAAGTAAACGATAAGAGAGGGAGCAAGGGGGAAGGGGAAGGAGGGCAGGGAATAGGGAAGGGTGTAGGAGGAGCATACTTTATGGTCTGGAGAAGTTCAGTAGATCTGCGCCGAGCGAGTTCCGACCAGAACAGCCTCTTTTCATGACAAGTAGGGGTGAAGCATGTCATCATTGGGCACCATTACTCTTGTCTAAGCGGGATCTTAGGGATGGTTCTGCCATCTCCAACAAAGCCAGGTCAAGGCTAGTGGATTCTTGGTCAGGGTCAGACATATATTTTTGCCATGGGCCCCAAATGGTTTCAAAGCGTTCCACTTTGCCCCTAAAGGTCGCTATCCAGTGTTCTGCCTCCCTAATATCATTTACCTTTTGGATCCAGTCTGCCCCCTTGAAGGGATCTTGGGTTGTTTCCAGTAAATTGGAAGAAGACGTCTAGCCTCATTTAAAAGATGCGGCAAGACACTTTTTTTGTATCGACTAATCGGCATCTGTGGGACATGTAGGAGGAAGTGGGCCGGAGACAAAGGTATATCAAGATCCAGGATTTCCCTTATTAGAGCTTTAATGTCCGCCCAATATGGCTGGATCAGAGGGCACTTCCACCAAATATGAAGGAGCGTTCCCCTGAGGCCACACTTCCTCCAGCATTGATCCGACACCGAAGGATAGATGCGAGCTAGGTCAGCCGGGACACGGTACCAGCGTGACAAAATCTTGTAATTTGTTTCTTGAGTTTTAGATTCTATAGAGCTCGAGTGAGTGAGCGAGCTGGTAGAGATGAGTCAGTTGGGTTGTAGAGAAATCAAGCTTTAAGTCCCTTTCCCATGCACGTATGTAAGTTGGCCTAAGATTGTCAGTACCAGGGGCGTTGCTAGGGGGTGGCTTTTGGGGCTATAGCCCCGAATCTGAGGCCAATAGCCCAGAGTCTCTGCAGGGGTCCCCAAGGGGAGGGGAGGCTCTCTGGGGACCCTTATGTAAGTGGGGGGGCTCTCTGGGGACCCTGATGTAAGGGAGAGGCTCTCTGGGGACCCTGATTTTAAGGCCTAGGCTCTCTAGGGACCCAGATTTAAGGGGGAGGCTCTCTGGGGACCCCAATTTAAGGGGGCCTCTCTGGGAACCCTGATGTAAGTGGGGGGTCCTCTGGGTACCCTGATGGAAGGGGGAGGCTCTCTGAGGACTCTGATGTAAGGAGGAGGCTATCTGGGGACCCTGATGTAAGGTGATGTAAGGGGGGGCTCTCTGGGGACCCTGATGTAAGCGGGGCGCTCTCTGGGGATATATATACACCCACACGTATATTACTGTATATACATGTGTATGTCCGCCCAAGCGTATGACTTTCTTTACTACGCTGCTATGGGCTCTAGCCCCAGATCTTTTGTAGACCTAGCAACGCCCCTGGTCAGTACTATTACTTAATAGACGGTACATCTCCGAAATCATCTGAGGGATTGGGTCATCATCTACAAAAATCTGTTCGAAAGGTGTTAGAGAGGAGGAGTCTCTTATAGATTTCCCATGTATCCCATGAAGTGATGGAGCTGTCTATACCTCCAGAAATTCATTCTAGAGCCCCCGTGTCTAGTCTGTAGGGATTGAAAGCTCATCAATTTACCATTGTGCCTTAACTTCCACAACTGGCATTACCATCATCCAGCCAGGGACCAAAAAAAAGCCATTTGCTCACCTGGTGGGAACCAAAGGAACCCCCTTAGCGGAGCCAGCGGGGACATGGGAGGAAACAGACTGTAAACCGAATTTATCCTGTCCCATGTAGAAAGTGCATCGTCAGAGGGGAAGTGGTATCCAACAACCCTCTACATTCACGGGGTAGCCATGGTGCCTACGCTAAATTCCTGCCCGCCAGCCATTTTTCTAATGAGACCCAAAGCTTGGATTGGGTGTGGAAACGCCAGTTGAGGATTCTCTGGAGGGCAATGGCCCTATGGTATTTCAAAATGTCAGGGATTCCCAGGCCTTCCATCAATTTTGAGCGTTTTAGTACCTTTAGAGCTATTCTGGATTTCTGTGCATTCCACACAAACCCAGATAGTGTGCTATTAATCTGGGAAAAGAAGTTGTGTGGTAAGGGTATGGGAATCATTTGTTAAAAAAAAAAAAAAGTATTCGGGGCAGGATATTCATTATTATATTAATGCGACCTATCCATGTAAAAGCAGTTTTGGTCCATTGGGAAAGATCTTTCTTAATTGTGTGAAGTAATGGGGGGAAGTTAGCGGTGTAAAGGGTATTGAACTGGTCTGTCAATTGTATGCCTAAGTATCTAATTGAAGACTTGGCCCAGGTGAAGGGAAAAGCAGCCTGTAGGTTACTCATCAGGGAGGGAGGCAGATGAACAGGTAAAATTTCAGATTTGGAGAAATTTATATTGAAATTTGAAAGCGACCCGAATGTCTTTAGTTCTTTGATCAGGACTGGCAGCGAGATCAGGGGTTCTGATAGATGGAATAGAACGTTGTCTACATATGCTGACAGTTAGTGTTCAGTGTTTCCAACCTTTAGGCCCTTTATGTCCGTATTTGCTCTGACAGTACATAGTAACAGCTCAAGAACAAGAGCAAAGAGGAGAGGAGAAAGGGGACACCCCTGCCTCGTGCCATTCCGGATCGGGAACTGAGAGGAAAGCACTCCATTCACTTTAACCTGTGCACAGGGAGTGGAGTACAGTGCCAAAATAGAGGACAGCATGCGCTTTTTAAGCCCTAGAACCTCTAATACCATTTTTAAAGTGGAGTTCCACCCACTTTTACAACTCTTCAGCATCCCTCACTAAACTACGCACTGTAAACGAATTGGAAATTTTCTTATTTTTTTTCTCAGCACCTACTGTATATCTGCTGTATTAATTTTTCACTTCCTCCTCCCTGGCCGCGGCCCATCGCATCATTTCCTGTTTGCAATGCCTTCTGAGAAGGGGCGGCAACTTCCTCTGACACTGCCATTCCTATGGAAACCTGGCCTGAAACCTATTACACAGCTTGTGCTGCACTGAGCATGTGCAAGATCTGCAAGGATGAGATCCAGGAAGAAATACAGTCTGGCTTCAGATGCCCACACTTAAGATGGCCACGGCCTGCTGTAAGTTTATAAAATAACAAACTACTGCTATAAACTAACAAAACAGACCTTAGTTTACAGACTAACTTTACTAGAATACATTAAGCTTGTGTATTATAGGGGTATTTTTATTTAAAAAGTATAATTTCAGCTGTAACACCACTTTAAGTATGACCAGTGGACCCGATCGAAGGCCTTTTTGGCGTCAGTGGAAAGAATTATGAAAGGTTTTGGGTCAGGGCCTGTACGAGCCCAATGAATGAGCTCTGATTGAATTGTCTCTCGCCTCCCTCCCAGTGATAAACCCCGTTTGGTCCGGGTGAATAATATGAGGCATAAGGCCTCCAAGCCTATTCGCCAACACCTTTGCCAAAATCTTAACGTCGACGTTAAGAAGGGATATGGGCCGGTAGCTTTGGGGAATCGTCGGATCTTTACCTTCTTTAGGCAGCACTGTGATATGTGCCAGAAGCGCCCCGGGGGGGATAGGAGTTCCTTCCGCAATGGAGTTGAAGTAATTGCACATGTCTGTAACTAGAAGGGGTAAGAAAGTTTTATAATATGTTCCGGTATAACCATCCGGTCCCGGGCTCTTTCCTTTGGGTAAGGATTTCACTACCAACTCAATCTCCAAAGGGGAGATCGGTAGTTCCAGGTCTGTGCATTGGTTTGGCAATCAAAGGTGGGACACCAGCCGAAGCTAAGTAATCTTTAATGGCAGCAGACTTGGATATCGGAGTGTCTAGGGGATAGTCAGTAGTCAGGTTGTGGAGTTGTGTGTAATAATCTTGAGGCAATTTTAGAGGACTGCACTGAAATGTCGCCAGATGAGGAACGAAGTTTTTGTACGCAAGTCTGTGCATGCTTTTTGCGGAGGACTCTTGCAAGCATACGACCACACTTATTACCATGCTCGTAATATTTGTGTGACAGGTGTCTGGCTTGCTTACGTGTTTGTCGACCCAACAAACGTAGTAACAGGTTTCTCAGATCAGTTAACCTCTGCAACGCCCCAGGGTCTCAGTTTTGTTTGTGTTTCAGTTCTGCTTCCTGAAGTGCAGACAGTACTCTGGTAAAATCTGCCTGATGTATTTTTTTAAGCTTGGCCCCCAAAGATATGAGCTCACCTCTAAACTACAGCCTTGTGGCCCTCTCACACCATGCCCTTACTAAGGTCTTCTCTGACATTTTCTCTGAAATAATTTGTGATGACCTCCGCTGCCACGTCGTCCAACAGATTTTCATTCAACCTCCACGTCCAAGCCCCGCGAGAGCCTGGCGGAAGTGTAAGAGTCACCTCTACTGGGGCATGGTCAGATATTGTAATATTTCCGATGGACGTGGACTGCAGAAGCTCCAGTGTGGGGCGGTCAACGTATATGTGATCTACGCGGGTATAAACATCATGGACAGCTGAGTAATAGCTGAAGTCCCTCCCCACAGGATGGAGAGTTCTCCAGCTATCAAGAAGCAAATGAGAATGGAGGGATTTTCAAAAAGGTTTAGGGAAGGCGTAGGAGTGCGAATGACTGGTGTTGGAGGTGTCTAATGAAGGGTCAGGGCTAACATTAAAGTCTCCCCCCAAGGATAACAAATCCTTCTTTAAACTCCGTCAGTAGCTCAAGAGTGTTGTCTAGGAAAGAGATTTGGTTGGAGTTAGGCGCATAGACCGAGGCGAGTGTGTAGCTTCGCCCCGCTATGGTACCTTTCAGAAAAATGTACTGGCCTTGTGGATCTATTTTACTGAAATATCTATTTTATCTGAAAGCTGGAAGGGGCAGGTTTTGTGGATCGCGATCGTGGTGCCCTTA
>JBBDGP010004089.1:0-7500 GCA_037952835.1 Lithobates septentrionalis | reverse complement strand
TTGAGTCGTTTCCCTAATGAGCACATTCAGCATGATGATTACTGACAGGAAGTCTGCCGGGCGCAAGAAAAAAACCTCCTCCCCAACCCTCCCCCGCCCCCCCCCTCCAGCATCTCCAAACAGCCAGTTCTAATAAGATCCCGGAGATTAGGAACGCGTACCCGCCAATATTACGAGCGCGGAGGCGTAGGTGTTCCATGCCTTTCCAACCCACCAAGTGTGAAAACCGAACGGCACGTTCTATAAATAAGCGCGGTGACACACTGCATGCCATTAGTGTGCTGGCAATAATAGGTCTGCGTTGGTTTTCTCACATCTTGGCCCTCTAATGTCCCCCCCCCCCTCCCCTCACCCCCAAGGGTCACGGAAGCTCTAGGAAGGAGGCATCACTTAGGTGACACAGCTGCTGCAAATCCCTCGACGTGCCGAGCAACGTCATGTCAGGTTGCATCAGGACGGGCCGACGGCCCCTCGAAGGAAAAAAAGCAGAGTTCCCCTGCGCCGCACAATTCCGAGAGAAACCGCCAATTTCAGGTCGTCTTGACGATCCCCACAGGGCCAGGGACGCAAATACTGACGAAAATTATAGTTCTAACCACCTGGGGACACCTCCGTGCCCAGAGACCGTATCCAAGGCGGGGAATTCGCACTACGTTCAACTAAAATACGCAACGCAAGAGCAGCTAAAAAAAAAAAAAAACATGTACACAGCAACCTGACCACATACATCACCTGCTCAAATGTTTGTGGACACGTGACCACCGCACCCACCACATGGCTGAAAGGTGGACAACCCTCCAACTGGAGTTCAGGTCTCTCCAGCGAAGGGTGCTGGTAATTCTCCACCATACTAAGATATTAGGGATGCACTGATATATCGGCCGAAAATAAGGTTAATCGGTGTTCGCCGATAAGAAGAAGGAAGAAGGAAAAGGAAGAAGGGAAGGAAGAAAGAAGAAGGGAAGGAAGAAAGAAGAAGGGAAGGAAGAAAGAAGAAGGGAAGGAAGAAAGAAGAAGGGAAGGAAGAAAGAAGAAGGGAAAGAAGAAAGAAGAAGGGAAAGAAGAAAGAAGAAGGGAAAGAAGAAAGAAGAAGGGAAAGAAGAAAGAAGAAGGGAAAGAAGAAAGAAGAAGGGAAAGAAGAAAGAAGAAGGGAAAGAAGAAAGAAGAAAGAAGGAAAAAAGAGAAGGAAGGAGGAAGAAGGGAAAGAAGAAGAGAAAGAAGAAGAGAAAGAAGAAGAGAAAGAAGAAGAGAAAGAAGAAAGAAGAAGAGAAAGAAGAAAGAAGAAGAGAAAGAAGAAGAGAAAGAAGAAAGAAGAAGAGAAAGAAGAAGAGAAAGAAGAAAGAAGAAGAAAGAAGAGAAAGAAGAAGAAAGAAGAGAAAGAAGAAGAAAGAAGAGAAAGAAGAAGAAAGAAGAGAAAGAAGGGAAAGAAGAAGAAAGAAGAAAGGAAGGAAGGAAGGAAGGAAGGAAGGAAGGAAGGAAGGAAGGAAGGAAGGAAAGAAGCCAATAATGGCAGTGGAAAACACGCGTGATTTTGCAGCAATTTAATGGCGATTTTATCGCGTTTGCGTAACAATTTTTCACAGGACAAGAAGAAGGGAAGGAAGGGAAATTAAGGAAGGGAAAGAAGGAAGGGAAAGAAGGAAGGGAAAGAAAAAGGAAGAAAGGAAGAAGGGAAAGAGGAAGAAGGGAAAGAAGGGAAAGAAAGAAGAAGGAAGAAGGGAAGGAAGAAAGAAGAAGGGAAGGAAGAAAGAAGAAGGGAAGGAAGAAAGAAGAAGGGAAAGAAGAAAGAAGAAGGGAAAGAAGAAGGGAAAGAAGAAGGGAAAGAAGAAGGGAAAGAAGAAGGGAAAGAAGAAAGAAGAAGGGAAAGAAGAAAGAAGAAGGGAAAGAAGAAAGAAGAAGGGAAAGAAGAAAGAAGAAGGGAAAGAAGAAAGAAGAAGGGAAAGAAGAAAGAAGAAGGGAAAGAAGGGAAAGAAGAAAGAAGAAGGGAAAGAAGAAAGAAGGGAAGGAAGAAAGAAGGGAAGGAAGAAAGAAGGGAAGGAAGAAAGAATAAAGAAGAAAAAAAGAAAAAAAAAAGAAGGAAAAAAGAAGGAAAAAAGAAGGAAAAAAGAAGAAGAAAGAAGAAGAAAGAAGAAGAAAGAAGAAGAAAGAAGAAGAAAGAAGAAGAAAGAAGAAGAAAGAAGAAGGTGCCGATAATGGCAGTGGAAAACACGCGCGATTTTGCTGCAATTTAACATCGATTTTATCGCGTTTGCGTAACAATTTTCACAGGTCATGTGACTGAAAAAAACCCCACATCAAAGACGCAACACGGGTGCATTTTTGCCATGTTTTCAATGGGGATGAATATTTTTGGTGCATTTTTTTTTCTTTTAACTGACCAAAAATGCAGGAAGCAGGATTTTTAATGGCGAAACAGACCAGTGTGAAGACATACATAGAATTGAACTACGTAAAATGACGGCGGGTGGGATCTCCTCTCATTCTGGGGCAACGTCATATGACATCGTCCCAGTGTCACCGCGAGTGGCGTGCAGCGTAGCCCCCGATCTCGGTAATGAGCCGATGACATGTAAATACAGACGTGCCGTTTATCGGCTCTCCTCGCCTCACACTGACAGGGTGTGAGGAGAGGAGAGCCAATCAGCGGAATTTCCTCACAGGGGAGATCTGTACAGGTAATCAGGGCACTGATCATTAGTGCAGCCCCAACAGTGCCCACCAGTGACACCAATTAGTGCTGCATTTCAGTGCCCATCAGTGCCACTTATCAGTGCCCATCAGTTATGCATATCAGTGCCACCTATCAGCGCACATCTGTGAAGGGGAAAAACTACTTATTTACAACATTTACTGACAGAAACTAAGAAAAAGTTTATTTTCTCAAAATTTTCTTTTTTCTAGCAAAAAATAAAAAACCCCAGTGGTGAATAAATACCACCAAAAGAACGCTCTGTTTGTGTGAAAAAAAAAAGATAAAATATTTCATTTGTGTACAGTGTTGTATGACCGCATAATTGTCATTCAAAGTGTGAGAGCTCTGAAAGCTGAAAATTGGCCTGGGCAGGAGGGGGCTAAAAGTGCCCGGTAGGCATTTGGTTAAAGGGATGCATTTTTCTTGAGCTTTTTTTGAACACAAAAGCGCTTCAAAAACTGCTCAGTGTGAAAGCAGCCTAAAAGCTGCCATTACTGGGAGAAAATAAATTCATATTCATTCTTTAGAATTTATGATATTATTAAAAAAGCCAAATATAATACAATTATGTATACAAAAAAAATTATATTGTGTGTACACACACACACACCTGGGCCAATCACAGCACCCTGTACCATGTGATTAGCTGTAGCCAGTCACAGATCACTAGTATTCACAGCTGTCATGAATGTAACAGAAACCAAAATGGACAGTTTAAAATATAATATCTATATATAATATTTTTTTTTATTTTTTATTTTGAAAAACGGTTTCTTCTGTCCATTTTACATTTATGACAGCTGTGAATACTAGTGATCTGTGACTGGCCACAGCTAAAGCACATGGTACAGGGTGCTGTGATTGGCCCAGGTACCATGTGATAGCTGTGGGCCAACCACAGCTCACTGATATAGGAAGCAGAGCGTTTATGAATGAAATTCATTCATAACAGCTTTGTTTACATTGTGATCATGTGACCGCATAGCAATCACATGATCACAATACATGCTCCCTGTGCACATAAATCAGAGCAGGTACAATGAGGTACATGCAAGTGGTTAAAAGGATATTTTTTTCTTTTTTGGTTAAAAAAAAAAAAACAAAAAACTTTAACCACTTGCCTACAGGGCACTTACAACCCCCACCCCCCTCCTGCCCAGGCCATTTTTCAGCTTTCAGCGCTGTCGCAATTTGAATGACAATTACGTGGTGGTCCTACACTGTACCCAAACAAATTTTTTTTATCATTTTCTTCACACAAATAGAGCTTTCCTTTGGTGGTATTTAATCACTGCTGGGTTTTTGTAAAAAATAGACCAAAAATTTGGGAAAAAAAATGTTTTTTACTTTTTTTCTGTCAGTACATTTTGTACCTAAGTAATTTTTGGCCTTCACTGATGTGCGCTGATGAGGCGGCACCGATAGGCTGAACTGGTGGATATTGATGAAGTGGCACTTATGAGGAGGCACTAATATGCCGCACTTATGGGCACTGATGGGAATTGATGGGCGACACTGATGGACATTGATCGGCAGCAGTGATGGGCAGCACTGACTGGCATCGCTAATGGGCACTGATTGATGGCAGTGGTGGGCACTGATTGCTGGCATTGGTGGGCACTGATTGGTGACACTATATTGTGATCAGTGCCTCGATTACATTCCTAGATGTCCCCCTCCCTGGAGATGCCGCTGATCACTCCCTGCCCCGCCCTTGACTAGTTCATGATTTTATCCCCTGCAGATTGTGCAAGTTTGCCTATTTATAAAGAAATGAAGGGTCTAATATTTTTAACATAGCTGTATTTTATATGATAGAGACAGAATATCAACCAACAATCCAGAGAAAACACACAATACAAATGTTATAAATGGAGTAAAATAAGTATTTGATCCCCTACCAACCAACAATAATTCTGCCCCCCACAGACTGGCTCCAGTAGGTGCTCATGTGGTATATATATGGAGTATATAGAGAGTGTATATAGTATATATAGGGGGTATAGATGGAGTATACACAGACTGGCTCCAGTAGGTGCTCATGTGGTACACAGATTAGTCCTGTCAATGTAAGAAGGTTCTCCTAACGACAACTCGTTATGTGTATAAAAGACACCTGTCCACAGAATCTCTTCCATCCAATCCTCACCATCATGGGGAAGACCAAAGATCTGTCAGAGGACGTCGGGGAGAAGATTGTAGACCTGCACAAGGCTGGAATGGGCTACAAGACCATCAGCAAGAAGCTTGGTGAGAGGAAGACAACTGTTGGAGTGATTATTCCCAAATGGAAGAAATACAAAATAACCATCAATCGCCCTCGGTCTGGAGCTCCATACAGGATTTCTCCTCATGGGGTGAGGATGGTCATGAAATAAGTGAGGGATCCGCCCAGAACTACACGGGAGGAGCTTGTGAAGGATCTCAAGGCAGTTGGGACCACAGTCACCAAACAAACCATTGGTAACACAATACACCACCATGGATTGAAATCCTGCAGCACCCGCAAGGTCCCCTCCTCAGGAAGACACATGTAGAGTCAGGCCAATGAACATCTAAATGATTCAGAGAAGGATTGGGAGAAAGTTCTGTGGTCAGATGAGAGCAAAATTGAGCTCTTTTGGCATCAACTCAACTCGCCGTGTTTGGAGGAAGAAAAATGTTGACTATGACCCTAAGAACACCATCCCTACAGTCACATCATCCCTACAGTCACATCATCCCTACAGTCACACATCATCCCTACAGTCACATCATCCCTACAGTCACACATCATCCCTACAGTCACATCATCCCTACAGTCACACATCATCCCTACAGTCACATCATCCCTACAGTCACACATCATCCCTACAGTCACATCATCCCTACAGTCACATCATCCCTACAGTCACATCATCCCTACAGTCATTCTCTTTTAAAAGGTACAGGCCGACTTTACCACATTGAGGGCCCAATGGACGGGGCCATGTATTGTAAAATCTTGGATGAGAACCTTCTTCCCTCAGCCAGAACACTGAAGATGGGTCATGGATGGGTCTTCCAGCATGATAATGACCCAAAACATACCACCCAGGCAACAAAGGAGGGGCTCAAAAAGAAGCACATTAAGGTCATGGAGTGGCCTAGCCAGTCCCCAGACCTTAATCCTATAGAAAATGTAGGGGAGGGACCTGAAACTTCGAGTTGCCAAGTGACGGCCATGAAATCTTAAGGATTTAGAGAAGATCTGTAAAGAAGAGTGGACCAAAATCCCTCCTGAGATGTGTGGAAACTGATCACCACCTACAAGAAACGTCTGACCTCTGTGATCGCCAACAAGGGTTTCTCCACCAACTACCAAGTCATGTTTTGCTTGGGGGATCAAATACTTATTTTCCTCACTGTATATACAGTATCTCACAAAAGTTAGTACATCCCTCACATTTTTGTAAATCTTTTTCTTCTATCTTTTCATGTGACAACACTGAAGAAATGAGACTTGTCTACAATGTAAAGTAGTGAGTGTACAGCTTGTATAACAGTGTAAATTTGCTGTCCCCTCAAAATAACTCAACACACAGCCATTAATGTCTAAACCGCTGGCAACAAAAGTCAGAAAATGTCCAAATTGGGCCCAAAGTGTCAATATATTGTGTGGCCACCATTATTTTTGAGCACTGCCTTAACCCTCTTGGGCAGTGGTCTCCAAACTGTGGCCCAGATGCAGCCCTTTTTCCTGCCACCACTGGCCACAGTCCGGCCCCTCTAAAGTCTGAAGGACAATAAACTGGCCCTTCGTTTAAAAAGTTTGAAGACCCCTGCTCTTGGGCATGGAGTTCACAGATGATCAATAGGGTTTAGGTCTGGAGACATGCTTGGCCAGTCCATCACCTTTACCCTCAGCTTCTTTAGCAAGGCAGTGGTGGTCTTGGAGGTGTGTTTGGGGTGGTTATCATGTTGGAATACTGCCCTGCGGTCCAGTCTCTGAAGGGAGGGGATCATGCTCTGCTTCAGTATGTCACAGTACATGTTGGCATTCATGGTCCCCTCAATGATCTGTAGCTCCCCAGTGCCGGCAGCACTCATGCAGCCCCAGACCATGACACTCCCACCACCATGCTTGACTGTAGACAAGACACACTTGTCTTTGTCCTCCTCACCTGGTTGCCCCCACACACGCTTCTCACCATCTGAACCAAATACGTTTATCTTGGTCTTATCAGACCACAGGACATGGTTCCAGTAATCCATGTCCTTAGTCTGCTTGTCTTCAGTAAACTGTTTGAGGACTTTCTTGTGCATCATCTTTAGAAGAGGTTTCCTTCTGGGACAACAGCCATGCAGACCCATTTGATGCAGTGTGCGGCGTATGGTCTGAGCACTGACAGGCTGACCCACCACCCCTACAACCTCTGCAGCAATGCTGGCAGCACTCATACGTCTATTTCCCAAAGACAACCTCTGGATATGACGCTGAGCACGTGACCTCAACTTCTTTGGTGGACCATGGCGAGGCCTGTTCTGAGTGGAACCTGTCCTGTTATACCGCTGTATGGTCTTGGCCACCGTGCTGCAGCTCAGTTTCAGAGTCTTCTTATAGCCTAGGGCAGTGATGGCGAACCTCGTCACCCCAGATGTTTTGGAACTACATTTCCCATAATGCTCATGCATTCAGCAGTGTAGTTGAGCATCATGGGAAATGTAGTTCCAAAACATCTGGGGTGCCAAGGTTCACCATCACTGGCCTAGGCCATCTTTATGTAGAGCAACAATTCTTTTTTTCAGATCCTCAGAGAGTTCTTTGCCATGAGGTGCCTGGGGAGCCA
>JBBDGP010004088.1:0-71991 GCA_037952835.1 Lithobates septentrionalis | reverse complement strand
TGTCACAAGTACTTTTAAAAGGACTCCTGTTTAGGACAAAGGACAAAGTTTATTGCCTACGGGCATATGTGTCTTGATAGTGGCGTGTCTGTTTAGGCTGCACTCTGCAGGAGGTCTTTAAGACTCCTTTTGAGGGGGTGACAGTGCTAGCAGGGAACCACATGCCACATATTAAAAAAAAAAAATCTGTGTGATTGTTCGGTTGCCAGACAGAGGATGATAACCCCCTTCTGTTTGGTAAAAGTGTTATGTTTAGTTTGTAAATTAGAGATTGTTTATGTCTTCTCTTAGGTAAACCAGAAAATGGGACGGCTGTCTGTCTTACAGATGAAGGCCTGCAGTAAGCAGAGTATTCCTCTTCTGGGAGCAATGCTCTGGTTCTGCTTGTATGGAATGTTAGCTGTAGGAACCTGCAGTTAGGTTGTGTAATTGTACAGGATTGGTGTTATGTGTTATTTTGTAGATTGATTATGGATGTTATTTTTTTACAGTTTGTTTCCTTTCCCCGTTTCAACTATATGTAAATAAGGAAGTATATTCAAATGTTATTAACCTACAACTGGGGACAGTTGCAATTTAAGGGGGGGGTGAGTGTAGCGGTCACTACCTGCAGGTAGTTGATTAATAAGTATTTAGTGACAGAATGCAGATGCAGGTACATTTTTGCCAGGCCTGAGATTTTGGGAAGGCCTGGTTGTTTTGATTTGGGAGTAGGAGTGTCAGTGTAGCAAGGGAGGGGTGTGGCCACCTACGCATGGGCTCATAGATACCTCCTCCGCTTGCGGAAGGATTCTTCTCTGGAAGGGAGGTTGGGTTTGAGGCCTGAGTGACAGGCAGCTCATGTGAGAGTTCTGACCTATCATTAATCTGCATAGGCAGAGGGAGGTCTCTCATATAAGATGGGTCACATGCTTCCCTGGGAGTTCGAGCTTAAGAGGGAGGGGAGTAGGAGTTCGGGGGCCTGGAGTTCCAGGTGGCCGTGGGCCTGGGGCCCTAAAGGAGGAGAGTCGTCAGAAAGCCTTGAAGGGGAGGTTCAAGGTGGAGGTCCTGAGTACGGAGAAGACAGCGTGTAGTGCCAGGGACCGTGCTGGACATCCCCATGCAGGGATGTGCCGTGTGTGTGTGTAGAGGAAGTAGGAGTAAAGCAGATGAAGTAGACCGAAGCATCGACTTACTGTGACCGGGGAACACAGAACTTTGATCAAGAAAGAAAGGTCAGTGCAATGTAAAGAAGCAAGAGCAGGAGAGAGTAGTAGCATGCTGTGTTGCTGGGGAACACAGTATGACCCGCAACGTACAGTAACTTCCAAAGACTGAGAGGTAGTTCTGCATTGAGTCAAGGAAGATAGGCGGTACAGGCCTTTGACTTTAGGATTCATAATCAGAGAACTCGTTTTAGTCAAATAGAGGAATTATTCAGAGCGATCCCTTTTGTTCAACTTGGAAGCACTGATTGGGGAAACTTGGAGTCTGATAGCCCGCATTGTACAAGAAATAATAGTCTCAAGAGGGGACTACATAGGGAAAGTCCAGTTACAAAGGCCACGGCCATGGTTGATACTCTATACAGTAAAATACATTGGGGCATCTCAAAATACACTTAGGCTGCTTTCACACTAAGGTGCTTTACAGGTGCTATAACACTAAAAATAGCGCCTGCATAGCGCCTGTAAAGAGCCTTTCCTCTCACTCCAATGTGAAAGGCCGAGGGCTTTCACACTGGAGCGGTGTGCTGGCAGGATGGTAAAAAAAAGTCCTGCAAGCTTCATCTTTGCAGCGCT
Organism: Lithobates septentrionalis; assembly: GCA_037952835.1. NCBI lineage: Eukaryota > Metazoa > Chordata > Amphibia > Anura > Ranidae > Lithobates > Lithobates septentrionalis. Next base: position 70,210 of record JBBDGP010004088.1, on the reverse strand, counting down.
GTATACACTGCTCCTAAAGCGCCCCTGCCCATTGAAATCAATGGGCAGCGCTGCCGAACCACCGGCAAAGTGTCTCTGCAGCGGCGCTTTGTGGGCGATTTTAACCCTTTTTTGGCTGCTAGCGGGGGTTAAAAGTGCTCCGCTAGCGTCCGAAAAGCGCCACAAAAAAGACAGTAAAGCGCCACTAAAAATAGTGGTGCTTTCCCATCGACGTCCCCAATGCCTCGGTGTGAAAGCAGCCAAAGGTAAGGGGGGTGGGTTAATGACATAAGGGGGAAACCTTTATATCAGTTTCTCTTTACATTATCGTATTCACTCCCCCCTTACATCCGTGACCCCCCCTAAGACTGGCCTGGCGGCGCTGTCACTGACCTCCTCTCAGGTGCACCATGCAGGGCTCAGTCAGACGTCTCCAGCTTGGTGGCTCTGGTTTTATCCCATAGTCTCCTTTCCACAGTTCACACACATCTGACTTCTCCCATGTCCCCAATCCCAGCGACACTCTTGACTCCTCTCCAGACTTCCTCAGAGACTGCAAACATGATATAAGACAAGAGATGGTCAGAGGTTGCAGACATGATGCAAGAGATGGTCAGAGACTGTGCAGACATGATACAACAGATCAATGCAGTCTCACCAGTGTCCATCAAATGCAGCCTCACTGTGCCCATAATCGCAGCCTCACTGTGCCCATAATCGCAGCCTCACTGTGCCCATAATAACAGCCAGACTCAGCCCATAATCACAGGCTCACTGTGCCCATAATCACAGGCTCACTGTGCCCATAATCGCAGCCTCACTGTGCCCATAATCGCAGCCTCACTGTGCCCATAATCGCAGCCTCACTGTGCCGAAAATCGCAGCCTGACTCAGCCCATAATCGCAGCCTCACTGTGCCCATAATGGCAGCCTGACTCAGCCCATAATGGCAGCCTCACTGTGCCCATAATTGCAGCCTCACTGTGCCCATAATCGCAGCCTGACTCAGCCCATAATATGCAGCCTCACTGTGCCCATAATCGCAGCCTGACTCAGCCCATATTGGCAGCATCACTGTGCCCATAATGGCAGCCTGACTCAGCCCATAATGGCAGCCTCACTGTGCCCATAATGGCAGCCTGACTCAGCCCATAATGGCAGCCTGACTCGGCCCATAATGGCAGCCTGACTCAGCCCATAATGGCAGCCTGACTCAGCCCATAATCACAGTCTGACTCAGCCCATAATGGCAGCCTCACTGTGCCCATAATCGCAGCCTGACTCAGCCCATATTGGCAGCCTCACTGTGCCCATAATGGCAGCCTGACTCAGCCCATAATGGCAGCCTCACTGTGCCCATAATGGCAGCCTCACTGTGCCCATAATTGCAGCCTAACTGTGCCAATAATGGCAGCCTGACTCAGCCCATAATCACAGTCTGACTCAGCCCATAATGGCAGCCTCACTGTGCCCATAATGGCAGCCTGACTCAGCCCATATTGACAGCCTCACTGTGCCCATAATGGCAGCCTGACTCAGCCCATAATGGCAGCCTGACTCAGCCCATAATGGCAGCCTGACTTTGCCCATATTGGCAGCCTCACTCAGCCCATAATGGCAGCCTGACTCAGCCCATAATCACAGCCTGACTCAGCCCATAATGGCAGCCTCATTGTGCCCATAATGACAGCCTCACTGTGCCCATAATTGCAGCCTGACTCAGCCCATAATCACAGCCTGACTCGGCCCATCATGGCAGCCTGACTCGGCCCATCATGGCAGCCTGACTTGGCCCATCATGGCAGTCTGACTCGCCCATCATGGCAGCCTGCTCAGCCCATAATTGCAGCCTGACTCAGCCCATAATTGCAGCCTGACTCAGCCCATAATTGCAGCCTGACTCAGCCCATAATTGCAGCCTGACTCAGCCCATAATTGCAGCCTGACTCAGCCCATAATTGCAGCCTGACTCAGCCCATAATTGCAGCCTGACTCAGCCCATAATGGCAGCCTGACTCGGCCCATCATGGCAGTCTGACTCAGCCCATAATCGCAGCCTCACTGTGCCCATAATCACAGCCTGACTCAACCCATAATTGCAGCCTTACTGTGCCCATAATTGCAGCCTTACTGTGCCCATAATCGCAGCCACTCCATGGATAGTGTAGGACCCACTGATTATGGGGTACTTTGTCGCAGTAAGTGGGCTTAGCACCATATAGCAATATGGTGTGACCAAATCCCCATATTTTTTGATAATGTTTTTCTAGAAATGCTTAGGTGTTTTAAACTAGCCTTGCTTGAGGTAAATGTCTTTTTGCATGTGTGCGCTGTAATATTTTCTTCTACTGTATAGTCTTATGGCTGCACCATCTTTGATGCATTTTTTAGAGTGTGCCCCCCAAATATCTTGTTTGTATATTGTATGGATTCTGACCAAATCCTTTTGGGTGTGGAGCACCTCACTACATAACATAAGTACCTTTTAATTAGTGTCCACTTGTGTCATGGGTGGAGACCTTATGATTCTCCCATTTAGAAGAGTGTAATGCTCTCATGGTTCAGAGATGCAGGTTCTCCCACTCCATGGATAGTGTAGGACCCACTGATTATGGGGTACTTTGTCGCAGTAAGTGGGCTTAGCACCATATAGCAATATGGTGTGACCAAATCCCCATATTTTTTGATAATGTTTTTCTAGAAATGCTTAGGTGTTTTAAACTAGCCTTGCTTGAGGTAAATGTCTTTTTTGCATGTGTGCGCTGTAATATTTTCTTCCATAATCGCAGCCTGACTCAGCCCATAATCACAGCCTGACTTGGCCCATTATGGCAGCCTCACTGTGCCCATAATTGCAGCCTGACTCAGCCCATAATGGCAGCCTGACTCAGCCCATAATGGCAGCCTGACTCAGCCCATAATGGCAGCCTGACTCAGCCCATAATCACAGCCTGACTCAGCCCATAATGGCAGCCTCACTGTGCCCATAATCGCAGCCTGACTCAGCCCATATTGGCAGCCTCACTGTGCCCATAATGGCAGCCTCACTGTGCCCATAATGGCAGCCTCACTGTGCCCATAATGGCAGCCTCACTGTGCCCATAATGGCAGCCTCACTGTGCCCATAATGGCAGCCTCACTGTGCCCATAATTGCAGCCTAACTGTGCCCATAATGGCAGCCTGACTCAGCCCATAATCACAGCCTGACTCAGCCCATAATGGCAGCCTCACTGTTCCCATAATGGCAGCCTGACTCAGCCCATATTGACCGCCTCACTGTGCCCATAATGGCAGCCTGACTCAGCCCATAATGGCAGCCTCACTGTGCCCATAATTGCAGCCTTACTGTGCCCATAAACGCAGTCTGACTCGGCCCATAATCACAGCCTGACTTGGCCCATCATGGCAGCCTTACTGTGCCCATAATGGCAGCCTGACTTTGCCCATATTGGCAGCCTCACTCAGCCCATAATGGCAGCCTGACTCAGCCCATAATCACAGCCTGACTCAGCCCATAATGGCAGCCTCACTGTGCCCATAATGACAGCCTCACTGTGCCCATAATTGCAGCCTGACTCAGCCCATAATCACAGCCTGACTCGGCCCATCATGGCAGCCTGACTTGGCCCATCATGGCAGTCTGACTCGCCCATCATGGCAGCCTGACTCAGCCCATAATTGCAGCCTGACTCAGCCCATAATTGCAGCCTGACTCAGCCCATAATTGCAGCCTGACTCGGCCCATAATTGCAGCCTGACTCGGCCCATAATTGCAGCCTGACTCGGCCCATAATTGCAGCCTGACTCGGCCCATAATTGCAGCCTGACTCGGCCCATAATTGCAGCCTGACTCGGCCCATAATTGCAGCCTGACTCGGCCCATAATTGCAGCCTGACTCGGCCCATCATTGCAGCCTGACTCGGCCCATCATGGCAGCCTGACTTGGCCCATCATGGCAGCCTCACTGTGCCCATAATTGCAGTCTGACTCAGCCCATAATCGCAGCCTCACTGTGCCCATAATCACAGCCTGACTCAACCCATAATTGCAGCCTTACTGTGCCCATAATTGCAGCCTTACTGTGCCCATAATCGCAGCCACTCCATGGATAGTGTAGGACCCACTGATTATGGGGTACTTTGTCGCAGTAAGTGGGCTTAGCACCATATAACAATATGGTGTGACCAAATCCCCATATTTTTTGATAATGTTTTTCTAGAAATGCTTAGGTGTTTTAAACTAGCCTTGCTTGAGGTAAATGTCTTTTTGCATGTGTGCGCTGTAATATTTTCTTCTACTGTATGGTCTTATGGCTGCACCATCTTTAATGCATTTTTTAGAGTGTGCCCCCCAAATATCTTGTTTGTATATTGTATGGATTCTGACCAAATCCTTTTGGGTGTGGAGCACCTCACTACATAACATAAGTACCTTTAATTAGTGTCCACTTGTGTCATGGGTGGAGACCTTATGATTCTCCCATTTAGAAGAGTGTAATGCTCTCATGGTTCAGAGATGCAGGTTCTCCCACTCCATGGATAGTGTAGGACCCACTGATTATGGGGTACTTTGTCGCAGTAAGTGGGCTTAGCACCATATAGCAATATGGTGTGACCAAATCCCCATATTTTTTGATAATGTTTTTCTAGAAATGCTTAGGTGTTTTAAACTAGCCTTGCTTGAGGTAAATGTCTTTTTTGCATGTGCGCGCTGTAATATTTTCTTCCATAATCGCAGCCTGACTCAGCCCATAATCACAGCCTGACTTGGCCCATTATGGCAGCCTCACTGTGCCCATAATGGCAGCCTGACTCAGCCCATAATGGCAGCCTGACTCAGCCCATAATGGCAGCCTGACTCAGCCCATAATGGCAGCCTGACTCAGCCCATAATGGCAGCCTGACTCAGCCCATAATCACAGCCTGACTCAGCCCATAATGGCAGCCTCACTGTGCCCATAATCGCAGCCTGACTCAGCCCATATTGGCAGCCTCACTGTGCCCATAATGGCAGCCTGACTCAGCCCATAATGGCAGCCTCACTGTGCCCATAATGGCAGCTTCACTGTGCCCATAATTGCAGCCTAACTGTGCCCATAATGGCAGCCTGACTCAGCCCATAATCACAGCCTGACTCAGCCCATAATCACAGCCTGACTCAGCCCATAATGGCAGCCTCACTGTGCCCATAATGGCAGCCTGACTCAGCCCATATTGACAGCCTCACTGTGCCCATAATGGCAGCCTGACTCAGCCCATAATGGCAGCCTCACTGTGCCCATAATTGCAGCCTGACTGTGCTCATAATTGCAGCCTGACTGTGCTCATAATTGCAGCCTAACTGTGCTCATAATTGCAGCCTCACTGTGCCCATAATTGCAGCCCCACTGTGCCCATAATTGCAGCCTCACTGTGCCCATAATCGCAGCCTGACTCAGCCCATAATTGCAGCCACACTGTGCCCATAATTGCAGCCTTACTGTGCCCATAATCGTAACCTGACTCAGCCCATAATAACAGCCTTACTCGGCCCATAATCACAGCCTGACTCGGCCCATCATGGCAGCCTCACTGTGCCCATAATCGCAGCCTCACTGTGCCCATAATCGCAGCCTCACTGTGCCCATAATCACAGCCTGACTCAGCCCATAATTGCAGCCTCACTGTGCCCATAATTGCAGCCTTACTGTGCCCATAATCACAGCCTGACTCAGCCCATAATCACAGCCTGACTCAGCCCATCATGGCAGCCTCACTGTGCCCATAATCGCAGCCTCACTGTGCCCATAATCACAGCCTCACTGTGCCCATAATTGCAGCCTCACTGTGCCCATAATTGCAGCCTTACTGTGCCCATAAACGCAGCCTGACTCGGCCCATAATCGCAGCCTGACTTGGCCCATCATGGCAGCCTTACTGTGCCCATAATTGCAGCCTGACTCAGCCCATAATCGCAGCCTCACTGTGCCCATAATCACAGCCTCACTGTGTCCATAACTGCAGCCTCACTCGGCCCATAATCACCGCCTCACTCAGCCCATAATCACAGCCTCACTTAGCCTCACTGTGCCTATGAATGCAGACTCACCAATGCCTTTCCTGGGCATCTCCCGCTGTGTGTCACTGTCGGATCTGGGTCTGTGTGTTGTCGGCGGCGCTGTTAGAAGGTCCCGCCCCCCTAGACCGCCTCGTGTAATAGGCGGAACACAAATGCAATCTACTATCACATGAGCCAGCCTAGGGGGGCGGGACCGTAACAGCGCCGCCGACAACACACAGACCCAGCTCCGACCGTGACACACAGTGCTCCCGCAGAATGCAGCCGCAGATCAAAGTGGCCCCAGGGTGGGCAGCCTACTGGGAAATTTCCCGGTATCCTGGTAGGCCAGTCCGGCCCTGCTGACATATAACACAAATACACATAATACAACATCTTGCAAATAGAATGTGAAGGTATGTATTCCCTCCAGCATCCGAAGATACTTCCTGGTAACCAACACCTGGAAGAAGGGTTTCAGGTTCAAGGTCCTTTCATCAGAGGTAATTAATATAGGAGGATTTATATTCTGATAAATAACAGAAAAGTAGAACATAAACATAGTTTATAATGCAAGACATCATTTTGACAGACATCATGGGCATAGTACATCTGAATTCAAAGGAGAAAGGAAAAGGCGGGGGGAGGGGGATGGGCCAGAAGGAGAGAGCAACCTACCGAAATATGGTGAATGGCACCGTAATAAAAAAATATATATTGAAGCAAGAGTAGAATTAGCGTTGTCAGTGGATGGCGTATTTGGAGGTTTCAACCTACAAACTTGGAGTATTGTAGCCCACAGGAAAGGATTGTATCCCTAGTCCCTCGAGTATAAGGACATACAGCTAGGAGCGGAAACTTTAAGGGGACATAAAAGAAGGGAAGGCACTAAAAACTGAAATGCCATATCCTGCCACAAACCGAGTGTCACTATCAGTAGTACTAATATACAGTATTAGAAACCCAATGCCCAGAAGATAAAAGAACATTGCATAGGATCTTAGTCATAAGTAGAGCAACCACTAGTTACCTTTTAAGTTTCAATTGGGGATCTCGCAGTACAAATCGAATAAGGAATTTAGTCAGAGTCCTGCATCAGTGGTGAAACTGCATTGAAATGGTCACTACCGTTCCTTAGGCTGCAAGCGGAAAAGAGAAGCCCTGATAGCATAGTGTTACAGGCATCTCTCCTGCTATCTAATCTATACACCACACACAGAGGATCTCCCTGAGTGGGGTGTCTGGCCTTACAGGGGTAAGCGGCATGGAAAATACCTGTATACAAGGAGTCTGTGGGGCATGCCATCCATGCTGGCAAAGTCTGCACATTTTGCAGCAAAAACAAGCCTTTTAAATGGCGCTGAACGCCCGCGTCCCACAATTACTCACTTAACGCGCATGCGCGAGGCATCGGTAACCGACTGGCTAGTAGTGGAGAGCATGGCACACCCACTCCTACCAGTGGGGCATGGCCATGCGCTCCACAGTCAGATAGCACTTTCCCATCGCCTAATATGGTATGTCAATAGAGAGGAGGAACCAGTAAACAGTGACACCAATCACTGGAGCCTAAACAACTAGGAGCTGAATTGGAAAAGCGCCTCCCATCAAATCCTATGGGGGAATAGAGCTGCTAAATGGCCACATCATAATCTCCATTACATCTATCGCCATTTAGTGTTTGTAAAAGATACTGCACCATTCACCATAAACAAATGAAAAAAGGGAGGTTAACATGATCTGGGGGCACAATCCTGGCCGGATTGCAAAGTCCCCATAGAAAAGACAGGACTGCCACCAAGGAATAGATATTAGATTGCCTTATGTTTAAAGCACTACAGGACAATGAAATGCACCTTGGTCATAAATACTTGTGCATGGCAGACAGTATTGTCTCCCTACTGATGTTCAACCTTCACTGGTGGACATCCCGTACATGTCTCCCCAGGGTAGATCTGGGTTGCAGGTACTGATGCCTATAGGCCCTCTTGTGGAATTCCAAAATGGTCTTTCCTATGTAGAAGCAACCGCAAAGGCATCTGAGTAGATATACCACTCCAGCTGTCCTGCAGTTGGCATAGTGTAAAGGTTTATATTTTTGTTCATTAGGTAAATGTATATTGGAGCCTCTGTGCATATACTGGCAATAATTGCACCCCCCACATCTGAACGCTGCCTTCTATTTGCACGGATCTCTCCTAAATTCTCCCGTGTATTCACTGTTTACTAGGTGATCTTTGAGGGACCTTGTTCTCCTGTATGTGATGTGAGGTGTTTCTGATACAAGAGGGCTCAGTAGTGGATCAGTCTGTAAGATATGCCAATATTTGGTTAGGATCTTTTTAATCTTATTATGCTATTTCGTGTACCTCATAATGATCCTGATTTGATTTGCTCCTGTACCCTGTCGGCCTCCACCTCCCTTCTTTCCCCCAAAAAGGGGATCCTGTCTAGTTTGGTCCTTTGCGCGTTTTGAATGCTTTTTTAAGGCATGTTGTAGAGTAACCTCTCTGTAAGAGTTGTAATTTCAAACTGTTTGCTTCAAGCTGAAATGTTGGCTCATCTGAGCAATTTCTGTGAATGCGCAGGTATTGACTATAGGGCAGTGGTGTATATAGGTTTTGTGCTGCCCTAAGCCTGACTAAATTTGTGCACCCCCTAATTTAAATATGACCCACCCCTTACTGTCAAGGTCACACCCCTTCCCGTTTAATGCCCACCCTGTCATCTTTAAACCACACCCCTTCCTTTTGATGCTCCACCTTTTGCTCTTAGAGCTCCACCTCAACTGCAGTGGACTCCTGCAGTTGGATTTTCAGGTGCTTGAATACAGTTGAAGCTGCTCAGGCTGTTCAAAGGAATGAAAGGCTGACAGCAGCTGCAGCCATCCTCAATGTTTACATGTAATCACTTTATGGAATGATTATCTATGGCGAGGGACAGATGACTGTCCTTGGACACAAGTTGTGTCCTGGAGTGATCATCTGTCCCGAACCCCAGGTAATTGCTCCATGGGAGATTACATTGGAATACCAGTGGACAACTGCTGCCAGTCTGTCACCGGTTTGTATGGGCTGAGCTGTATGTTTTTGTGCGGGATTTGGGAGAAAGGGCTTTTTTATGCTGGTTGGGGGGAGTGAGCAGCTTTTTTTCTGCCCCCCCCGTAAGGTGCTGCTCTAGGCCTGAGCCTTGTTGGCCTAGGCTAAGATACAGCGCTGCTATAGGGTATGGATTGTATAAGGGTCTGGGGTGAGAGCTATCAGCATGCAGGATTGTATTCCCCGCTGTCTTCTTCCAATACAGTGTGCTTGTCAGTCTGCCGTCCATACCCTTCAAAATAGTCACATCTAAAAATGCAATCCTACAAGGGTCCAATTGTACCGTGAATTTCAAATTGAAATTGTTTTGATTCATGGCCATGATACATCTAGTCAAAGACTCAGCAGTTCCACTCCAGATGATGAAAATGTCATCGATAAATCTGTACCATGTTAAGATGTCATCAGTGAGATCGGTGAGATCCTCATTAGCCAAAAACGATCTTCCCCGCTCCCCCAGGTACAGATTGGTGTAGGATGGGGCAAAACATGCCCCTATCACTACGCCTTGTACCTGGAGGAAGTGGGAACCGTTAAATGAAAAGACATTGGGGGTTATTTACTAATAGCAAATCCACTTTGCACTGAAAGTGCACTTGGAAGTAAAGTCCCTGTAGATCCATGGGGGGCATGCAAGGAAGATGAAAAACAGCATTTTAGCTTGCACATGATTGGATGATAAAATCAGCAGAGCTTCCACTCATTTTAGATCTACCCCTTAGATTTAGAGCGACTGCACATCCAAGTGCACTTGCAGCGCAAAGTGGATTTGCCTTTCGTAAATAACCCCCATTGTGTGTCAGTATGAATTCAACAGGCAATGAGATAAACTCATTGAAACTTTTGCCATCCCTATGTGTCTGAGACAAGAAGTGTTTGATTACTGCTACGCCCTGGTGGGGGATGGAGCTATATAGTGCTTCAACATCCACCTTCACCAACAGGGCGTCAGATGGTACAAACAGACCCTCAAGGTTTTGTAACAAATGCAGCGTGTCTCGGATATAGGAGAGATGATTGGTTACCAGTGGTGGCAATTGCTCATCTATGAATCTACTAAGATTTTCGGTTATTCCTCCCCGGCCAGAAACTATGGGTCTGCCAGGGGATTATTCATATCCTTGTGGATCTTTGGTAGACCGTACAATGTAGGGATAGGGGGGTGACTGGTACGTATAAAATCCCATGTTTGTTTATTTATTATGTTATTCAAATAGGCACTATCCACCAAGGAATATACTGTAATTTTTTATCGAGATTTCTCGAAATGTGGCCTAGGAATGGGTTTATAACATTCTTTGTTAGAAAGAATTTTCATACACTTCGTTTTGTACTCATTGTTGTTCATGACAACTATGTTCCCTCCTTTATCCGACGGCTTCATGGTGAGCTGATGTTGATTAGTCAAGGATATTAATGCTTGTCTTTCAGAGTCGGTTAAACTGTCCTGGAGAAAAGCATGTTTGAGTCTCCGAATCTCACATGCAGTCATAGTCAAGAAAGCCCCCAAACTGGGGTTGAGATTTGGGGAAGGGAACTTGTTAGATTTCTTTTTTAGGGTAAAGTTTTATTTTCTATTTGTCTTTGTATTTGAGATGTCCTGTTGATTTAGTAATGTCTCAAGATCAATCTGATCTATCAGGTTTCGAGTCTCTTGTTCTTCTAAAAGAGAGATTAAATTTTCTAGGGCTTCCTTCTCCTGTGTTGTTTGTGAACTAGGTTGCGTGCGTTTGGCATAAAGGGTCTGCAGGATCAGCTTATGAGCAAACAACTGCAGATCCTTAATGATCTCAAACATATCCGGGCAAAAAGTTAGTCCCTTTTCCAATAATTGCATCTCCTCAGTAGATAATTCATAATTTGATAGGTTAATAACACTAAGGTTTCCCTGCTCTCTAGAATTTGTTTATTTTGTGTTTAGTGCTAATGATTATCTGTGGGATCGTTTGTGATTGTGGTAGTGAGAAAAAGAATGGGACATTACGGATGTGTATCAACTAGGGATGGTCCCGATGTTGATTTGTTCTTAGAACAAACGAACATATGGGGAGTTCGCAGTGCATTGATGGCTGCTGATTGGCCAAAGCATGCACCTGACCTGCATGCTTTGGCCAATCACAGTGCGATGTGCTGTGAGAGCCATGATTGGCCAAAAGCAGGGTGCCTTTGGCCAATCATGGCTCAGGGGCTAAGTCCACGCCCCATACTATATAAGTCTGCTGTTTACACGGCGGCCATATATATATAGTGAATGGATGGAGATTAGGCACGATGTGTGTGTATTATTACAGTTCAGAGTATATAGTGTAGTATATATAATACAGTTCAGAGTATATAGTATTGTCCGTATAGTGCAGTGGTTCTCAACCTCTCTAGTGCCGTGACCCCTTGATAAAATTTCCCAAGTTGTGGGGACCCCCAACCATAAAATAATTTTCATAACGTGGGTTGTCAGCACCCAAGGCAAGACAAGTAATTTGCGCCCCTAACCCATGGATATTTAGCGCTCCCTGAGTCCCTAACACTCGTACAGTATTAAAACCCCTTATGGTACATTTTAGGATTTACCACTCTTTCTCTTTGTTCTCCTTTCTTTCCCTTTTATCTCTATCTATCCTAATTTCTTGTTTTTTTCCCCCAATCCCTCCTTCTAGCCATCTTTCTTGTTCTTTCTTTTATTCTTTCTTTCCCTTTTTATTTGTTCCTCCCACTCTTTTCCTCTCCCTTCCATATATTCTCTATTTTTATTCCTTCTCTTACTCCTTGGTGGGGGGGATGGGATAAGTGGCAGTGTTGGTGGGGAGTTCTGATCAGCCAACTTCTTTGCTCTTGATCTTGATCTGAGAACTGTAGTGGGGACCTTTTATTATAATATAAAATATAATCCCAGGTAGTGTTACTCAATGTGTCTCCGACTTTGTGGTGTCTCATAGCAGTGACACCTATGCCTAAATCAAGAGATCGGGTCTTCTCCAGCCCCTCCTACTTCACATTCCTCACCAGTCAGCTGACCTCTAGTCTCTGCCCCCTGTCATGCCGTGAACTGAATGGGTGGCTGCGAAGAGACTGAGTGGGCAGCTGCGGGCTCCAGGGACAGCCCTGCTGGGTGGCCGCAAAAAGGCTGGGAGAGCAGTGCGGGCTTCAGGAACAGCCCAGGATTCGGTGACCCCTGGCAAATCATCATTTAACCCCCGAGGGGATCCTGACCCCCAGGTTGAGAACCACTGGTATAGTGTATATATAATGCAGTTCAGAGTATATAGGGAAGTCCGTGTATACAGTTCCTTGAAAAAGTATTCATACCCTTTTGAGATTTTCCACATTTTGTCATGTTATAACAAAAAATGTAAATGTATTTCATTGGGATTTTTTGTGATAGACTAACACAAAGTGGCACATCACTGTGAAGTGGAAAGAAAATGATAAATGGTTTTAAAAATGTTTTACAAGTAAATATATGAAAAGTGTGGCATGCATTTGTATTCAGCCCCTTTTTACTCTTATGCTCTTTTTACTTTTTTTTTTACTCTTATATACTAGAATCTAGTGGAAACAATTGCCTTCAGAAGTCACCTAATTAGTAAACAGAGTCCACCTGTGTGTAATTTCATCTCAGTATAAATATAGTTGTTCTGTGAAGCCCTGAGGTTTGTTAGAGAACCTTAGTGAACAAACAGCGACATGAAAACCAAGGAGCACACCAGAAAGGTCAAGAATAAGGTTGTGGAGAAGATTAAAGCAGGGTTGGGTTATAAAAAAATTATCCCAAGCTTTGAACATCTCACGAAGCACTGTTCAATCCATCATCCGAAAATGGAAAGAGTATGGCACCACTGCAAACCTACCAAAACTGGAAAGGAGAGCATTAATCAGGGAAGCAGCCAAGAGGCCTATGGTAACTCTGGAGGAGCTGCAGAGATTCACAGCTCAGGTGGGAGAGTCTTTCTGCAGGACAACTACAGGAATCTGTCTACAGGACAACTATTAGTTGTGCACTCCACAAATCTGGCCTTTATGAAAGAGTGGCAAGAAGAAAGCGATTGTGGAAAGAAAGCCATTAGAAGTCCTGTTTGCAGTTTGCGTGAAGCCATATGGGGGGCACAGCAAACATGTGGAAGAAGGTGCTCTGGTCAGATGAGATCAAAATGGAACTTTTTGGCCTAAAAGCAAAACGCTATGTGTCACGGAAAACTAACACTACACATCACCCCGAACACACCATCCCCACCGTGACATATGGTGGTGGCAGCATCATGTTTTGGGGATGTTTTTTTTCAGCAGTGACAGGGAAGCTGGTCAGAGTTGATGGGAAGATGGATGTAGCCAAATACAGGGTAATCTTAGAAGAAAACCTGTTAGAGTCTGCAAAAGACTTCACCTTCCAGCAAGACAACGACCCTAAACATACAGCCAGAGCTACAATGGAATAGTTTAGATTAAAGCATATTCATGTGTTAAAATGGCCCAGTCAAAGTCTAGACCTAAACCCAATTAAGAATCTGTGGCAAGACTTGAAGGAAAAACTGACACCGCAAGTACGGATTAGGAGATTTCTGCACTGGCAAATACTGTGAAAGTGAGATACCCCTGTGAAGGGTGAGTTGTTCTAGTGAGTGCAATACCTATAGGAGGCACTATAGGGATGACGAAGGCATGGCATTGAAGAGCACCTGTCACTTTATATATTTTATCATTTTGATTTTACAAATGGACAATATATGATTGCGGTTTATTTACCTTTTTGCTCACATGAATTGCATATGAGCACGGTATACATTTTGAATATGTATGATACCAGCACTGGATTATACCCTTGAACCACTCTGCACCTGGAAATTGTGCACACTTGTATTTATGTATGGAGGATTTTTTAAATGTTTTATTTTTTTTTTGTGTTTAATTAATTGATATGAGAGTTATGTTTACACTTTAGAATAGAATCTGACACAGGGGCACATAGTGTGGATAGAATGCCGCACTGACATCCCCAACTCACATAGGAGTTGCAACACCCGAACAGCGCCACACCTATTTTTTTGATACTTTATTTGCTAAATGTTGTACCTTCATTAAATGTAATCATATTGCTACACTTAGAGGCGCCTCTCTTCTGTTTTCTACTTGCATATCCAGACAACACTTGTATATCAAGTCAAAATGTATTTAAAAATTGTGCTTGTCTTGCAAAACGCTCCTAAACTGAGTTACTATCAAACTAAGGTTTTACTAATATAGTGCAGTCTGTGTAGTGTGTATATATAATACAGTTCAGAAGCATGACTGAGAGGACTGGGAGGATGCAGTCTGGGATGGTTGCAGAACCAGAGGAATGGACTGTGATGTCATGGGCAGTGGAGAAGGGCAGCTGCAGCCAGGAGGGCTGGCAGAGCCTGAAGATGGCTTACTGAGCTTAGTAGTCGCATGTAGGACAGCTAGCACCAGAGACTTTCTATTTTGCTACACTATAGGGGCCCGCAGTCCCTGCCTCCAAAAGGCAATTGTTAAGGCTTGGCGGAGCCAGTGCCAGGCCTAACCATGCGGTGCTAGCTATGCCTGAAAGCTCATGCAAGTAGAGTGCTGGAGGAGCTGAGGAGTAATAGTCTGCAGTAAGTGTTGTGCTGGAGGAAGAGAGGCCTGTATTCTTTACTGTATTATACAGTATATACTACACTGACTGCACTATATACTCTGCAATATATTATATATATATATATATTATATACTACACTGATGGCACTATATACTCTCCACTGTAATATATATTTATGGTTGGAGCCCTATGTCCGATATGGACATGGATAACATTTGTAATTAACATAAGACTTACCATCAGAAATAGACCTGGAAGTGTGGACTTACCATATGAAATGGACCTGAAAGTGTGCCTTGGCCTGATGGACGGTATGCCAAAATAGAAGGCATACCCTAGTTTAAGAAATGATTATTCTGTGAAGAGAAATGAATAGTTGAGAAATGCCCTGAAAATGGGGATGGGAGGGTGGGTATCGCGCACAGGAAACCAACAAACACCACACGTGAGCGGGCTGCTTAAATACCCCCCGGGCTCCTCCCATAAATTCAGGCCACCATACTGGCCTTCCTACTTATGGTTGGAGCCCTATGTCCGATATGTACATGGATAACATTTGTAATTAACATAAGACTTACCATCGGAAATAGACCTGGAAGTGTGGACTTACCATATGAAATGGACCTGAAAGTGTGCCTTGGCCTGATGGACGGTATGCCAAAATAAGGGGGCAAAAACATTCAGGTAGGTATAATATTTTATTGGTTTTCAGTTATTCATTGAGCCAATTTTGAAAATGCCTGTGCCATCTCCACTTGAGGATTAGGGATATACCGGGCGAAGCAGGCTGACTTCCACCTGCCTAGTCTCTTAATGACGTGGTCTGGGACCCCGTGGCGGGATGCTGCTGAGGCTGCTCCGATACGAAAGGAGTGTCCGGAGTACTGACTAGGGTTAAGGTGAAGGTTGCGGAGAAGTATCCTTATGTGTTTCACAAACTGACAGGCACTTAAGGGTTTAACTGGGAATGGTAGAAGAGGACTGGAGTCCGGCTGTTCAGGCAGGAGTGACAGAAGATGGTTGAGTACGGTGACCACACACCAGCTATTATTGGTTTTGTAAAGGTGAATGTCCACCCCAGAGCCTGCTTGCTGGGTTTTAGAAACCTCGAGGTGGAGGACGAAGTGGTCTTGGTAGCGAATCAAGTGCCGTCTGCGTAGTACTTGACCTGCCGGGTTGTTACAGGTGAACTCGCCAGGTCGCAAGAACCCGTAGTAGGCCAAATATATGGCTGCTTGTAGGACCGTACTGGGGAGAAGACCAAATGGAGAAGTAGTCAGGATGGTAGAACATATTTGGGGGGCACACCATACAATGCGTTTAAATTCAAGATGGTGCTGCTATAAGACCTACAAGCAGTACAAAATATTCTACAGCGCACACATACAAGAATGACATTTCCTGCAGGGCTAGTTAAAAACACCTGAACATATTTAAAAAATACGGGGGTTTGGTTACACTATATGGTCATATAGTGCTAAGCCCACTTACTGCGACAAAGTACCCAGATGGTCGGCATATCCCTGAAGACGGGCCCCGTAATGGGTAAACGTTTGGTGCTGATCACTGGTTGGTGTTTCTGAATGCCACATAGGATGGCTCGGATAGCATGGGACGAGGACAGTGAAGACTTTGCGGGGTCTTGAAGAGTCGAGAAATGTTGTATGCCAGCTAGGTATAGCCGAATGGTATTATAAGATAAGGCCAGCTGAGTGTGGCAATATGAAATGAAGGCCAGTACTTGCTTGACATCTGTTGTTCCCTTGCAGCAGGGTGCCAGGAATTTATTGAACGCCTTCCAAGCTGTCTGGTAGGCTTTGAGTGTGTTATGGGACAGTGAGTGGTTGATGAGCTGGGTTGCTCCTTGTAAATGTTCAACTAGTTCAGGGTCAGCTGTGACCAAACAGGGATAGGGGCCGATACTGGATTGGCTCCGGGAACCTGTTTGAAAAAGGAGGTGTAATTAAAAGGTGACAGTGCGTCAGCCGCTAGATTGTATTTACCTGGAATAAATGAACAGTGGATGTTAAACTGATGTTGTAAAGACAGTTGTACCAATCTGCGCAGGAAGGACATGACTGATAGGGACTTGGACCTGCCTTTGTTGATAATGTCTGCCGTGGCCTGATTGTCGGTGCTGAATAGGGATGAGCTTCGTGTTCGAGTCGAACCCATGTTCGACTCGAACATCGGCTGTTCGGTCGTTCGCCGAATTGCGAACGGTATGGGCCGTTCGCGCCAAATTCGTGTGGCGCGTCACGGCCCATAATTCACTGCGGCATCGCAGTGCATTGCTTGCTGATGATTGGCCAAGCATGCACTATGACCCGCATGCTTGGCCAATCACAGCGCCGCCTGAACAGAGAGCCGTAATTGGCCAAAGCCAAGGAGGCTTTGGCCAATTATGGCTCAGGGGATTTAGTACACGCCCCACACTATATAAGGCCGCCTGCACGGCGGCCCTGTGTAGTGTGTGTTCCGGCGTTGAAAGAGATAGACAGAGAGAGAGACAGTGTCATTTGATTTGAGTTAGATAGATTAGGCAGAACAGTCAGTCAGTTAGCTGCACTTACAGTGTATTGTGTATATATATGCATCCCAGGTGTTGCATATATATATATATATATATATATATATATACACTGTATTCAGTTTAGCTAGATCCGTTCCTGTTATCTGCTAGACTATTTACATTTAGTGCAGTGCGTCCTGCTCACAGTGTTCAGCTAGATCCGTTCCAGTTATCTTCCTACTGACAGGCAGGCTTGTCTTGTTACAGTATTAACAGCTACCTAAAGAAAATTACTGGTGTTCTTTTGATCCTATTAGTACCACGGTCAGGCAGCTAGACTATTTACATTTAGTACAGTGCGTCCTGCTCACAGTGTTCAGCTAGATCCGTTCCTGTTATCTTCTAGACTATTTACATTTAGTGCAGTGCGTCCTGCTCACAGTGTTCAGCTAGATCCGTTCCTGTTATCTTCTAGACTATTTACATTTAGTGCAGTGCGTCCTGCTCAAAGTGTTCAGCTAGATCCGTTCCTGTTATCTTCCTACTGACAGGCAGGCTTGTCTTGTTACAGTATTAACCACTTGCCGACCGCCTCACGCCTATATACGTGAGCAGGTCGGCACGGGCAGGCAAAATCACGTACCTGGAACGTGATGCCTTCCCGCGGGCGGGGGGTCCGATCGGACCCCCCCGGTGCCCTGAGCGGTCGGGTCTTGTTCGCGGGCGATTGGGGGTCAGGGGGAGGCCATCCATTGATTGCCACCCCCTCCCGATCGCTCCCACGAATCAAATGCTTCCTCTCCCTCTGTAATGTAAACAGAGGGAGAGGAAGTGATGTCATCTCTCCTGGAGCCGGTCTTTTTGATCCGACGCCGAGGAGAGAAGACATCCAAGTAAGTGCACCAACACCACACGCTCAGTAGAACACGCCAGGCACACTTTTCACCCCCCTGTCACCCCCCGATCACCCCCCCGATCACCCCCCCTGTACCCACTGTCACTCTGACACCAATAGCAGTGTTTTTTTTTTTTTTGCATTGGTGTCAGTTTGTCAGTTATAAGTGTTAGGGCAGTTAGGTTAGCCCCCTTTAGGTCTAGGGTACCCCCCCTTAGGTCCAGGGTACTCCCTAACTCCCCCTAATAAAAGTTAACCCCTTGATTACCCCCCGTCACCAGTGTCGCTAAGCGATCGTTTTTCTGATCGCTGTATTAGTGACACAGGTGACGCTAGTTTAGGGAGGTAAGTATATAGGTTTGCTGTCAGTGTTTTATAGCGACAGGGACCCCCATATACTACCTGCTAAAGGTTTTAACCCCCTGATTGCCCCCTAGTTAACCCTTTCACCAGCGATCACCGTATAAGTGTTACGGGTGACGCTGGTTAGATAGTTTGTTTTTTGTAGTTTATTACAGTTTATTACAGTTTATTATAGTTTTAGGGCACCCGCCGTTTATTACCTTATAAAGGTTTAACCCCCTAATTGCCCGGCGGTGATAGAAGTTAAGTTTTTAGGATCAGATAAGGTCTGCGTCGCCCCAGGCAGCGTCAGGTTAGCGCCAGTACCGCTAAAACCCATGCACGCAGCATACACCTCCCTTAGTGCTATAGTATCTGAACGGATCGATATCTGATCCGATCAGATCTATACTCCCCAGCAGTTTAGGGTTCCCTGAAACGCAGTGTTAGCGGGATCAGCCCAGATACCTGCTAGCACCTGCGTTTTGCTCCTCGGCCCAGCCCAGCCCAGCCCACCCAAGTGCAGTATCGATCGATTACTGACACTTACAAAACACTAAGCACACATAACTGCAGCGGTCGCAGAGTCAGGCCTGATCCCTGCGATCGCTAACAGTTTTTTGGTAGCGTTTTGAATCAGTCGCTGACAGTCGGGAGCTTTTTTGCCTGTGAGTCTCACTAGTGTACCCCTAAATTTAGAGGCCAAAATGGCAAATCGAAGGTACACTAGTGAAGAGGCCTACAGGATTCTGAGCATGACAGATAGTGAAGAGGAAGTCACTCATCTGTCAGATTCAGGCTCAGAATACGATCCTGTAGAGGACAGCGGCTCCATGACAGATAGCTCTGACGACGGAGTTGTGGTCCCTGCTAAGGTCAGGCGTACCAGACCCCGAACTTATGCTGTCCTTGAAGTGCAAGAACCGCAGGGCTCTCGTATGGAGCAGAGAAGTACTAGCGCCGCTACTCCTTCTGGTGAACTGGCAAGCACCAGCGGCCTAGTACACCCTAGTCGTACATCCAGCACTGCAGTATCACGTGGTGACGTGGCGAGTCCCATAAGTGCAGTTCAAGCTGGCGAGGTGGCAAGCACTAGTAGTGTCCCGCTGCCACCAAGAAGACGAACACAGGCCCGTCGTGCCCATAGTGCCCTTCCTGCTGCATTGGCCAATCCGAATTGGGTACCCACCACTTCTGCAGCACCCGTACTTCCCCCTTTCACTGGCCAACCCGGAATTCAGGTGGAAACAGTTGACTTTACGCCACTGGATTTTTATTCGCTGTTTTTCACCGAAGATCTCTATAGATCTATTGTGGACCAAAGCAATTTATACGCTGGTCAATACATCGCCACTATGCCCCAGTCCACCCTTGCCAGAGATTGGAGACCAATTACGGTCTCCGAATTTAAGATCTTTCTGGGCCTTTCCCTCCTCATGGGGTTGAATAAAAAGAGTGAGTTGCGGTCATATTGGTCCACTGACCCAATTTACCATTCACCCTTGTTCTCTGCTTCCATGGCCAGGGCACGATACGAGCAGATTTTGCGGTTCATGCACTTCAACAACAATGAACTCTGTCGTCCTCGTGGAGACCCTGAATACGATCGGCTCTACAAAATTCGGCCCCTCGTAAACCACTTCAACCAACGTTTTGCAGACTTGTTTACCCCCCATCAAGTTGTCTGCGTTGATGAGTCCCTGGTTAAATTTTCTGGCTGCTTGTCATTCAAACAGTACCTTCCCAGCAAGCGTGCCAGATACGGGGTCAAGATGTATAAGCTCTGTGACAGGGCCACAGGCTATACATGTAGATTTATGGTTTACGAGGGAAAAGATAATCACGTAGAGCCGACAAACTGCCCTGACTACATAGGAAGCGCTGGCAAGATAGTGTGGGACTTGGTGTCACCCTTATTCGGAAAGGGGTACCACTTGTACGTGGACAATTATTATACGAGCGTGCCACTTTTTAGCCACCTTTTTGATCATCAGATTGGAGCATGTGGCACCGTGCGACCTAATCGCCGGGGCTTTCCCCAGCGGCTTGTAGATTCCCGTCTTAGGCTGGGGGAGAGAGCCTGCTTGAAGTATAATAATTTGCTCGCTATGAAGTGGAGGGATAAGAAGAATGTTTTCGTTCTCACCTCCCTTCATGCAGACACGACGGTCCAAATTCCTACGGCGACTGGTGTTGTGGAGAAACCCCTCTGTGTCCACGAATACAACCTTAATATGGGAGGGGTGGACCTCAACGACCAGTTGTTGGCGCCGTACCTAGTTGCCCGTAAGGCCAGACGCTGGTACAAAAAAGTGTCTGTTTATTTATTTCAATTGGCTTTGCTGAATGCTTATGTGCTATACAGAGCTTCAGGACGGACTGGATCCTTCCTTAAATTCCAGGAAGAGATCGTCAGAGCCCTTCTGTATCCAGACGGTGCTCCACCTCACCATCCCCAACCAAATGCAGTAAGCCGGCTGCATGAGAGGCATTTTCTTTATGCCCTCCCGAGTACCCCTACCCAACGAACCCCCCAAAAAAGATGTCGTGTCTGCAGCAAGCGCGGATTTAGGCGTGACACCCGGTATTGTTGTCCCCTCTGTCCTGGCAATCCTGGTCTTTGCATTGGTGAATGTTTTGAACGCTACCACACACTAGTGGAGTATTAGCGTAGGGTACAGCACTGCACAGACTAGGCACACTTCCACAGGGTCTCCCAAGATGCTGCCGCATTTTGAGAGACCCAAACCTGGTACCAGTTAAAAAAGTTAAAGTTACAAAAAAAAGTGTAAAAAAAACAAAAAAAAGTAAAAAAAAGAAAAAAACACAAAAAAAATATAAAATAAAAAAAACAAAAATAGTTGTTGTTTTATTGTTCTCTCTCTATTCTCTCTCTATTGTTCTGCATTCTATACTGCAATGTTTTATTGTTATGTTTTTATCATGTTTGCTTTATAGGTATGCAATTTTTTTTATACTTTATTTTTTTTATTGTTAACCACCTTTGTGTTTTCAGGTACGCCATTCAGCTGCAGAGCGGATTTATTTATCTTGACAGCAACAGCGTTTGCTCCCACGATACATAAAGCCGTGACTCCAGCGCTGTCGGAGGTGATTTCACCACCACAGTTACATACTTCAGCATATATGCCGAAGCGTGGGGGCAGCAGTGGGTGGAGAAGCGATTTGCTCCTGCCTTTTGCGGGAGGATGCCCCCATGCTTCGGCATATATATATTTTTAGGTAGGCACAGGTTGCGTTAAATGTTTTATTTTTTACTATGTTTTTTTTGTATTTTGCTTTGCAGGTATGGTAAGTAATACTGTTATACTGTAATGTTACTTTGTTTTTTTGTTAACCATCATTTGCTTAGCAGGTACGCCATTCAGTTGCAGCACGGATTTATTTATCTTGACAGCAACAGTGTTTGCTCCCACGATACATAAAGCCGTGACTCCAGCGCTGTCGGAGGTGATTTCACCACCACAGTTACATACTTCAGCATATATGCCGAAGCGTGGGGGCAGCAGTGGGTGGAGGAGCGATTTGCTCCTGCCTTTTGCGGGAGGATGCCCCCATGCTTCGGCATATATATACGGTGCATGTATGCCCATCATTAGAAGTGGGTGGATGAAGGGAGGTATTCTAATGGTGGGCATACCCACCGATCAATATCTTTTTTTCGTTCAGCCCACAGGCTGCATGAAAAAAAAGTTTACAATGTATGCCCAACAAGGACCAGCAACGTACTGGTATGTTGCTGGACTTTGAGTGGTTATACCAGAATGATGCCTGCAGGTTTAGGTATCATCTTGGTATCATTCTTTTCAGCCAGTGGTCGGCTTTCTTGTAAAAGCAATCCTAGCGGCTAATTAGCCTCTAGACTGCTTTTACAAGCAGTGGGAGGGAATGCCCCCCCCCCACACCGTCGTCCATGTTTTTCTCTGGCTCTCCTGTCCCAACAGGGAACTTGAGAATGCAGCCGGTGATTCAGCCAGCTGACCATAGAGCTGATCAGAGACCAGAATGGCTCCAAACATCTCTATGGCCTAAGAAACTGGAAGCTACAAGCATTTCATGACTTAGATTTCGCCGGATGTAAACAGCGCCATTGGGAAATTGGGAAAGCATTTTATCACACCGATCTTGGTGTGGTCAGATGCTTTGAGGGCAGAGGAGAGATCTAGGGTCTAATAGACCCCAATTTTTTCTAAAAAGAGTACCTGTCACTACCTATTGCTATCATGGGGGATATTTACATTCCCTGAGATAACAATAAAAATGATAAAAAAAAATAAAAATGAAAGGAACAGTTTAAAAATAAGATAAAAAAGCAAAAAAAATAATAAAAAAAAAAAAAAAAAAAGCACCCCTGCCCCCCCCCTGCTCTCGCACAAAGGCGAATGCAAGCGTTGGTCTGGCGTCAAATGTAAACAGCAATTGCACCATGCATGTGAGGTATCACCGCGAAGGTCAGACCGAGGGCAGTAATTTTAGCAGTAGACCTCCTCTGTAAATCTAAAGTGGTAACCTGTAAAGGCTTTTAAAGGCTTTTAAAAATGTATTTAGTTTGTCGCCACTGCACGTTTGTGCGCAATTTTAAAGCATGTTATGTTTGGTATCCATGTACTCGGCCTAAGATCATCTTTTTTATTTCATCAAACATTTTGACAAAATAGTGTGTTTTAGTGTATTAAAATTTTAAAAAGTGTGTTTTTTCCCCAAAAAATGCGTTTGAAAAATCGCTGCGCAAATACTGTGTGAAAAAAAAAAAATTAAACACCCACCATTTTAATCTGTAGGGCATTTGCTTTAAAAAAAATATATAATGTTTGGGGGTTCAAAGTAATTTTTTTGCAAAAAAAAATAATTTTTTCATGTAAACAATAAGTGTCAGAAAGGGCTTTGTCTTCAAGTGGTTAGAAGAGTGGTCGATGTGTGACATAAGCTTCTAAATGTTGTGCATAAAATGCCAGGACAGTTCAAAACCCCCCCAAATGACCCCATTTTGGAAAGTAGACACCCCAAGCTATTTGCTGAGAGGCATGTTGAGTCCATTGAATATTTTATATTGTGACACAAGTTGCGGGAAAAAGACAAATTTTTTTTTTATTTTTATTTTTTTGCACAAAGTTGTCACTAAATGATATATTGCTCAAACATGCCATGGGAATATGTGAAATTACACCCCAAAATACATTCTGTTGCTTCTCCTGAGTATGCGGATACCACATGTGTGAGACTTTTTGGGAGCCTAGCCGCGTACGGGACCCCGAAAACCAAGCCCCGCCTTCAGGCTTTCTAAGGGCGTAAATTTTTGATTTCACTCTTCACTGCCTATCACAGTTTCGGAGGCCATGGAATGCCCAGATGGCACAACCCCCCCCCCAAATGACCCCATTTTGGAAAATAGACACCCAAAGCTATTTGCTGAGCGGTATAGTGAGTATTTTGCAGACCTCACTTTTTGTCACAAAGTTTTGAAAATTGAAAAAAGAAAATTGAAAAAATACGTTTTTCTTGCCTTTCTTCATTTTCAAAAACAAATGAGAGCTGCAAAATACTCACCATGCCTCTCCGCAAATAGCTTGGGGTGTCTACTTTCCAAAATGGGGTCATTTGGGGGGGTTTTGTGCCATCTTGGCATTTTATGGCCTTCAAAAGTGTGATAGGTAGTGAGGAGTAAAATCAAAAATGTATGTCCTTAGAAATTCTGAAGGCGGTGCTTGGTTTTCGGGGCCCCGTACGCGGCTAGGCTCCCAAAAAGTCCCACACATGTGGTATCCCCGTACTCAGGAGAAGCAGCAGAATATATTTTGGGGTGTAATTCCACATATGCCCATGGCATGTTTGAACAATATATCATTTAGTGACAACTTTGTGCAAAAAAAAAAAAAAATTGTCACTTTCCCGCAACTTGTGTCAAAATATAAAATATTCCATGGACTCAACATGCCTCTCAGCAAATAGCTTGGGGTGTCTACTTTCCAAAATGGGGTCAATTGGGGGGGGTTTGTGCCATCTGGGCATTTTATGGCCTTCAAAAATGTGATAGGTAGTGGGGAGTGAAATTACAACTTTACGCCCTTAGAAATCCTGAAGGCGGTGCTGGGTTTTCGGGGCCCCGTACGCAGCTAGGCTCCCAAAAAGTCCCACACATGTGGTATCCCCGTACTCAGGAGAATCAGCAGAATGTATTTTGGGGTGCAATTCCACATATGCCCATGGCCTGTGTGAGCAATATATCATTTAGTGACAACATTGTGCAAAAAAAAAAAAAATTCTCACATTCCCGCAACTTGTGTCAAAAAATAAAATATTCCATGGACTCAACATGCCTCTCAGCAAATAGCTTGGGGTGTCTACTTTCCAAAATGGGGTCATTTGGGGGGGTTTTGTGCCATCTTGGCATTTTATGGCCTTCAAAACTGTGATAGGTAGTGAGAAGTAAAATCAAAAATTTATGCCCTTAGAAATCCTGAAGGCGGTGCTTGGTTTTCGGGGCCCCGTACGCGGCTAGGCTCCCAAAAAGTCCCACACATGTGGTATCCCCGTACTCAGGAGAAGCAGCATAATATATTTTGGGGTGCAATTCCACATATGCCATTGGCATGTTTGAGCAATATATCATTTAGTGACAACTTTGTGCAAAAAAAAAAAAAAAAAATTGTCACTTTCCAGCAACTTGTGTCAAAATATAAAATATTCCATGGACTCAACATGCCTCTTAGCAAATAGCTTGGGGTGTCTACTTTCCAAAATGGGCTAATTTGGGGGGTTTTGTGCCATCTTGGCATTTTATGGCCTTCAAAACTCTGATAGGTAGTGAGGAGTGAAATAAAAAATTTATGCCCTTAGAAATCCTAAAGGCGGTGATTGGTTTTCGGGGCCCCATACGCGGCTAGGCTCCCAAAAAGTCCCACACATGTGGTATCCCCATACTCAGGAGAAGCAGCTAAATGTATTTTGGGGTACAATTCCACATATGCCCATGGCCTGTGTGAGCAATATATCATTTAGTGACAACTTTGTGCAAAAAAAAAAAAAATTGTCACATTCCCACAACTTGTGTCAAAAAATAAAATATTCCATGGACTCAACATACCTCTCAGCAAATAGCTTGGGGTGTCTACTTTCCAAAATGGGGTCATTTGGGGGTGTTTTGTGCCATCTTGGCATTTTATGGCCTTCAAAACTGTGATAGGTAGTGAGGAGTGTAATCAAAAATCTATGCCCTTAGAAATCCTGAAGGCGGTGCTTGGTTTTCGGGGCCCCATACGCGGCTAGGCTCCCAAAAAGTCCAACACATGTGGTATCCCCGTACTCAGGAGAAGCAGCTGAATGTATTTTGGGGTGCAATTCCACATATGCCCATGGCCTGTGTGAGCAATATATCATTTAGTGACAACTTTTTGTAATTTTTTTTTTTTTTTGTCATTATTTAATCACCTGGGACAAAAAAAATAAATATTCAATGGGTGTCTACTTTCCAAAATGGGGTCATTTGGGGGGTTTTGTACTGCCCTGCCATTTTAGCACCTCAAGAAATGACATAGGCAGTCATAAACTAAAAGCTGTGTAAATTCCAGAAAATGTACCCTAGTTTGTAGGCGCTATAACTTTTGCGCAAACCAATAAATATACGCTTATTGACTTTTTTTTTACCAAAGACATGTGGCCGAATACATTTTGGCCTAAATGTATGACTAAAATTGAGTTTATTGGATTTTTTTTATAACAAAAAGTAGAAAATATCATTTTTTTTCAAAATTTTCGGTCTTTTTCCGTTTATAGCGCAAAAAATAAAAATGGCAGAGGTGATCAAATACCATCAAAAGAAAGCTCTATTTGTGGGAAGAAAAGGACGCAAATTTCGTTTGGGTACACCATTGCATGACCGCGCAATTAGCAGTTAAAGCGACGCAGTGCCAAATTGTAAAAAGTGCTCTGGTCAGGAAGGGGGTAAATCCTTCCGGGGCTGAAGTGGTTAACAGCTACCTAAAGAAAATTACTGGTGTTCTTTTGATCCTATTAGTATCACGGTCAGGCAGCTAGACTATTTACATTTAGTACAGTGCGTCCTGCTCACAGTGTTTAGCAGCTAGATCCGTTCCTGTTATCTTCCTACTGACAGGCAGGCTTGTCTTGTTACAGTATTAACAGCTACCTAAAGAAAATTACTGGTGTTCTTTTGATCCTATTAGTACCACGGTCAGGCAGCTAGACTATTTACATTTAGTACAGTGCGTCCTGCTCACAGTGTTTAGCAGCTAGATCCGTTCCTGTTATCTTCCTACTGACAGGCAGGCTTGTCTTGTTACAGTATTAACAGCTACCTAAAGAAAATTACTGGTGTTCTTTTGATCCTATTAGTACCACGGTCAGGCAGCTAGACTATTTACAGTTAGTGCAGTGCGTCCTGCTCACAGTGTTCAGCTAAACCTACAAGTTAGTGGGGTGCGTCCACCTCACAGTGTTCAGCTAAAGCAACCTGTAGAAGGTTGGTGGTGTTCTCATAGCAGTTGATTTTGCTAGCTGCAGTATCAGTACATATATATATATATATATATATATATATATATATATATATATATATATAGATATATATATCCCAGCTTAGTGCAGCTACAGGCCATTAGTATGTCTGGAAGGCCAAGAAGGAGAGGCAGACAGTCACAAGCCAATAAGAGAGGGCAAGCAGGCTCTGTGTCTAGTGCTGGTCGTGGAGACGGTGCATCCTCATCAGCACGTGGCCATGGGACACGCTTGGCCTTTTTTTCGGCAGCTGGCCGTGTTGAGCCGCAACATGCGGAAGACTTGGTCGAGTGGATGACCAAGCCGTCCTCATCCTCCTCATCCTCTCTCACCCATGCCCAGGGTGCTTTGTCTGGCAAAGCAGCGGCCTCTTCCCTCGGCTCAATGTCATCAGTGACTCCTTCCCTAGCTCCACCATGTCCTCCTGAGGAGTCCCTCAAACTGTTTGACCACAGTGTTGGGTACATGCTCCAGGAGGATGCCCAGCGTTTGGAAGGCTCTGATGATGATACTGAGCTCGATGAAGGCAGTAACATGAGCACGGACAGAGGGGGTGCCCAAGAAGGGCAGCAATCTGGCAGTCATGCTCCCCCTGCTGCAGCATACTGCCAGGTTTGCTCCAGTGATGAGGAGGGAGGGGATGATGAGGTCACTGACTCAACGTGGGTGCCTGATAGGAGAGAGGAGGAGGAGGAGGAGGAGGCGGCACATCACCAACGAGGCAGGATGCCCTCCAGGGGCCAGCCTAAGGACAGCACGTTGACTGCATCACACCCCAAAGCTCCACATGTGCAGGGCGCTGCAGTCTCTGTGCGTTATTCAAAAAGTTGGTTTGGTGTGGGCCTTTTTTGAGACGAGTGCATCAGATCGCACCGCTGCTATTTGCAACATATGTCTCAAGCGTATCTCACGTGGCCAAAACATCTCCCGCTTGGGTACCACATGCTTGACCAGACATATGTTGACCTGCCATGCAGTTCGTTGGCAAGCGTATCTAAAAGACCCACACCAAAGAACAAAGAGGATCTCTCCTTGCTCCTCATCAGCTGAGATTTCCAACCCCACTAGACCTCCAGTCCTCTCTGAGACCTGCAGTGAGAGGAATGAAGGTGTAGAATTAGGTGTGTCACAGCCAAGTACTTGTGGGCAATCTGCTTTTGGTACACCGATGTCAGATTGTACCAGGCAAATTTCCCTGCCCCAGCTGCTGCACCGCCGAAAGAAGTTTGCTCCCAGCCATCCACATGCCCAGCGGTTGAATGCTAGCTTGACAAAATTGCTAGCACTTCAACTGCTGCCTTTTCAGTTGGTAGACTCTGCCCCCTTCCGTGAGTTTGTGGAATGTGCGGTTCCTCAGTGGCAGGTACCCAAACGCCACTTTTTCTCACGGAAGGCGATTCCGGCTCTCTACCGGCATGTGGAAGGCAATGTCCATGCCTCGCTGGACAGGGCGGTCAGCGGTAAGGTGCATATTACTGCTGACTCATGGTCCAGCAGGCATGGACAGGGACGTTACCTAAGTTTCACGGCGCATTGGGTGACTCTGCTGGCAGCTGGGAAGGATGCAGGACAAGGTGCAGTAGTGTTGGAGGTTATTCCGCCACCACGCCTCCAAAATGCTAATGATTGTGACACACCTCTCTCCTCCACCCCCTCCTCTTCTTCTTCCTCCATGGCCTCTTCCTCGGAACCAGCGGTGCTCCGTAGTCGTTCAAGGGGCTACGCAAGTACGCAGGCCAAAAGATGCCATGCGGTGCTTGAGCTGGTGTGCTTGGGGGACAGGAGCCACACTGGGGCAGAGGTTCTGTCAGCTCTGCAGGGGCAGGTTCAGAGGTAGTTGACGCCACGCCAACTTAAGGCAGGAATGGTGGTTTGCGACAATGGCACCAACCTCCTCTCTGCCCTCCGACAGGGACAAATGACCCATGTGCCCTGTTTGGCTCACGTCCTTAACTTGGTGGTGCAGCGGTTCTTGGGCAGGTACCCGGGCTTACAGGATGTCCTGAGGCAGGCCAGGAAAGTCTGTGTGCATTTCCGCCGGTCATATAATGCCAGTGCTCGGCTGACGGACCTCCAAAAGGAGTTTAACCTGCCCAAGAACCGCCTAATCTGTGACATGCCCACCAGGTGGAACTCAACGTTGGCCATGCTGCAGCGGCTGCACACGCAGCAGAGGGCCATCAATGAGTACCTGTGCGACTATGGCACCAGGACAGGGTCAGGGGAGCTTGTTTTTTTTTCCCCACGCCAGTGGGCCATGATCAGGGATGCATGCACTGTCCTGTCACCATTCGAGGAGGCCACGAGGATGGTGAGCAGTGACAGTGCATGCATCAGTGACACTGTCCCCCTTGTCCACCTGTTGGAGCACACACTGCGTGGAATAATGGACAGGGCACTTGAGGCAGAACAGAGGCAGGAAGAGGAGGACTTCCTTAGCTCTCAAGGCCCCCTTTATCCAGACAGTGTTCCTGCGTGCCATCGCAGAGGGAGCAGAGGATGAAACATCTTCGGGAGGCCTTGCAGAAAGGTCTGTGCAACGCGTTCCCAGAGACTGGGAGGTTACAAACTCCTGTTTCTGGACAACGTGTTGCTGAGGCTTCGGTCAGTCAAAGAAGGAGCGGTGGAGAAGGTGGCCGTCTGACCGATGCGTTCAGACAATTTTTTGGTCCGCAGCCCCAAGGTATGATCGGTTCCAGCAACCATCGCCAGCGTCTGTTTTACATGGTGCAGGAATACCTAGGGGCAAGATCAGACTTGGACACCTTTCCCACCGAAAATCCTCTGGGTTACTGGGTCTTGAGGATGGATCACTGGCCAGAGCTTGCACAGTATGCAATTGAGCTACTGGCCTGTCCTGCATCCAGCGTTCTTTCGGAACGCACATTCAGTGCTGCTGGAGGCGTGGTAACCGATCACAGGGTGCGTCTGTCCACCGACTCGGTCGATCGGCTGACCTTCATAAAAATGAATCGGTCTTGGATCACCACCAGCTACCAAGCACCTGATGCTGATGTAACCGAATAATTTTTTTTGAAATCTCAGATCACTTCAAAGACTGCCTATGCTGATGCTGAGTGACTATCCCTGAGTAATTATCCTCTTCCTCCTCAATCATCACGCTGATAGCTTGTAAGAACATTTTTGGTTCTGGGCGCCACCACCAGTGCCTAAGGCACAATTTTTCAGCCCCTGTTTAACAGGGGCGTGTAATTACAATTTTTAATTCCAATAGTTTTTTATTGGGTTTTGTAAATAAATGACATAGAATAAAGTATAGTACATTCACTGAAAGTCGTCACATTTTTGTAACTTCCAAAGTACAACTTTGAAGCAAGTACAGTTATAAGTATACATCATATTACAGCTTAAGGAATTAGATATACCCGTGATGCTACTCATACCCCTAGACACCCCTTTGGGAGCTAACTGTGTCCAGTAGGGGGTAGGTTTCACATCCCAACCATATCCTGTTAGTTCTAGTTTTCATTTAACACATATGAAAATTTCATACTTGCATGTTGTATCTCTAGCTATGACAACCATAAGTGGAATCGCTAAAGAACTAGTAACGGAACTTTTTAACTTGTATCCGCAGTTAGAGAAATTATGTCTATTGACCAGCCGTAATGTATTGGCTATTGGTATATATATCAGTGTACCGTAGATTATTGAGGTTTTTAAATAACAGAATAAATGGATAGTTAAATTATTTAATTATTTATCATTCCCATAGAGGTTCAGACCTGAGTTGTGAGGATACCATGTAATCCAGGAGTTCCACACATTAGAAGCCTGGTTAAAATTCCCCCTACTACGTGCGAATTGTATTTCATATGTGCTGTGTGTGTTCATAATTCTTAGGGTTTCCGCTAATAAGGGTGGGCTAGTCTCCCTCCAATGTCTTACTATGGTGAGTCTTGCTGCTAAAAGTAAGTGAGATACTACTGTTCTCATTGGTGCAGGTATTAGATCTATCCCTAAAGATAGAAGTGCCATACCCGGGGTATATGCGGCTTTTGTGCCTGAGATTTGTTCTATTGTATTGAACACAAGGGTCCAATACCTTTTAAGGCGTGGGCAAGACCACAGTATGTGAATCAATGTACCTCTATGACCGCAGTTTCTCCAACAATCAGGAGAAGCTGCATTTGCAAATTTAGCAATCCTATGTGGAGTGAGATACCATCTCAATAGTATTTTAAAGTACAATTCCCATAGGTTGGCACTTCTTGTGGAATTATATGTAGCCCTGAATGCTTTTGTCCATTGTTCTTCCGTGTAGGTCCTCTCCAGATCCCTTTCCCACGCTATAATATTGGTAGTTTTGCAGAAGGAATGTTTATCTTGTAGATACTTATAGAGTAATGAAGTTCCTTTTTGGGTATGTGTGGTGCTTGTGTAGAAGAGAGCTAATTTCCAAGGTAGTTGGTTGGTTATCTTGCAACTCTTTTTATTTAATAGGTGGGATATCTGGATGTATTTGTAAAACTCGGATGCTGGTATAGAATATTCGATCTGTAATGATCTAAATGATTTCAGTGTTGGCCCTATAAAGAGGTCCTCCAAAAGGAGTGTTTTACTTGTACACCAATTAGATAGTGATAAATCAGGTATAACATGTTCTAATGCCGTGATCGGGAATTTTAAGGGAATTTGTGGGTCTCCTTGATTTGTATTTGTAAGTAAATATTTCCAGGAATCCACAGATGCCTGTACGGTAGGTGCATCCATGGAATTCTTTTTATAGTGATGTGGGCAGGAAATCAGGTAGTTATAAAGGTTCCCCCCTTTGATTTGCGCTCTTTCTAGATCTGACCATAATGTGGTGGTGTTTTGCTGGAACCAGACCTTTACTTGTGTAAGTATGGTAGCTACATAATAATCTTTTATAGATACGTGTCCTATCCCTCCCATTTGTTTAATTTTAATAAGTTTGTTGAAAGCACAACGTGCTTTTTTACCTGCCCACAGATACCTGTCGACTGTGAGTTGGGC
This sequence comes from Lithobates septentrionalis, assembly GCA_037952835.1. Taxonomy (NCBI): domain Eukaryota; kingdom Metazoa; phylum Chordata; class Amphibia; order Anura; family Ranidae; genus Lithobates; species Lithobates septentrionalis. The sequence continues at coordinate 38,223 of JBBDGP010004088.1, read as the reverse complement.
TTGTTGGAAGAAAGAATGTGGAACTGGTATTGGTAGGGTCCTAAATAGGTATAAAAATTGTGGTAGAATTTGCATTTTGAATGCTGCTAGTCTGCCTGACCATGATAGTTCAAATTTTTGCAATTTATCAAGTTTATGTTTCAGGGAATCTAAGAATGGGGTGTAGTTTTCTTTGATTAATTCTGAAGTGTTAGGTGTGAGAGTAATCCCTAGGTATGCAATGCCTTTTTCTTTCCATCTATATGGAAACTTAGTGGTAATGCTTTGTTTCACTTTTTCTGTAAGCCCCAGGCCTAGAAGGTAGGATTTGGTATCATTTACTTTATAGTAAGATATAGCATTGAATAAGTGTAGAGCATCGTGAACCGAAGCCAGGGAGGACAGCACATCTGTGAGAATCAAAATAATGTCGTCCGCAAATAGACTTATGGTGTGCATTTTGTTCCCGCTTGTCAGTCCTTTTATTTGGGAGTGTTGACGGATGTATGCTGCCAAGGGTTCCATTAAGAGATTGAAAATTAGTGGGGATAGTGGGCATCCTTGGCGTGTCCCGTTTGTGATTTTAAAAGGGGTTGAGAGCATACCAGATATATAAACCTGTGCTGACGGTGTTGTGTAAAGTGCCATAATAGCTTGAAATATTTGACCCTTGAAACCAAACTTAGTCAAAGCGTGTTCTAGGTATGTCCAGTGGATCCTATCGAACGCCTTCTCTGCATCCAAAGCCAGGAGCAGAGAAGGCGTTCCAGATTTATTGGCAGAATATATAAGATTGATCAAGCGTCTGGTTGCATCCGCCGTTTGGCGCCCTTTGGTGAAACCAGATTGGTCAGGGTGAATTAATAATGGTAGAAGATCCACTATTCTATTGGCTATCAGTTTGGCATATAATTTTAAATCATTGTTAAGCAATGATATTGGACGGAAATTTTGAGGGGTGTCTGGGTCCTTCCCCGGCTTCGGCAACGCCACTATCATCGCTTTTAACATCTCAGAGGGGAATGAGGAGGTGGAGGCAGCTTGGTTAAATATTTCAGTGAGTCTGGGTGACAGTATTTCTTTAAACGTTTGGAAATATTCTCCTGTAAATCCGTCAGGTCCAGGGGATTTATTTTTTGGTAATGAATCTATCCCTTGGGACACTTCTTGTGTCGTGAAAGGGGAATTCAATGTTTCAATTTGGGTTTCTGTAAGGTGAGGTAAATTTATTTTGCTGAGAAATTTGGAAATGGAATCGGATGATGGTTGAGTTATTTGAGGGTCTTTACTCAGGTTATACAAAGACCCGTAGTAAGTGCTAAAGGCGTCTGCAATTGCTTGGGGGTGATATAATTTTTCCTGTGTTTCTGGGTGAATAATGCAGGGAATTTTAGTTTTATGTCTAATGCCTCGTAACCGGGTTGCTAATAATTTCCCTGCCTTATTTCCAGTGGCATAGTATGTCATTTTTAATCTCCTGGAAGATTTTTCAAAATTATCTAGCATTATAAGCCGTAAGTCATGTCTCAGCTTTGTTATTTTTTCAGTTAACCTATTATTGAGATTGGCTTTGTTTTGTTCTTCTAAAATTTGGATTTGTTTGGTAATATCCATTATGCGCTGCCCCCTTCTCCTCTTAGCCCTAGCTCCAATTTTTATTAAAAGACCCCTCATAAACGCCTTATGCGTGTTCCAGATAACAAAAGGGTCAGTAACTGAGCCTACATTGTGATCAAAAAATTCCTCGAGATCCCTTTGTAAGGCAGACCTGGAAGGATCATCCTGAAATAGGAGTGGATTAGTTCTCCATATAAAGGTGGCACTATTAGCGGAGTTGTCATCCACCAACAGTGAGACCGACGCATGATCCGACCAGGTAATGCTATTGATTTGTGATGCTTTGATTTTAGTTAACAACCACCTATCTATCAGGAAAAGATCTAGTCTAGAATACATTTTGTGGCTGGCAGAATAGAAGGAGTAGTCCCGTTCTGAGGCGTGAAGACATCTCCATGCGTCATATACATCATGTGATTTCAATAGTGGTTGAAGTGATTAGGATTTTCTCTTAGTGATTGAACTAGAGTCCATGTTGGAATCCGGTGGTAGGTTAAAGTCCCCGCAGAGAATTAGGTGACCCTTCTGTATTCGAAGCGCTTTTTTCAGTAATTTATGAAGAAACTGGGTCTGGTGAGTATTAGGGGCGTATCCGTTTACAACTGTGTAAGTGGTATTATTGATATCACATATTAAAATGAGGTATCTGCCTTGTGCATCTTGTATTTCTTCATGAAGGCGAAAAGCTACCGTGTCTTTTATTGCTGTAAGGACTCCTCTTCTTTTGGTATTAGAATTTGCAAAAAATATATGTGGGAATTTAGGATGAGAGCATGTAGGTTGAGCTTGCTTTTTGAAATGTGTCTCCTGTACACAAAATATGTCCCCGTTATGCTGAATTGCTTCAGCCCACATGGATCTGCGTTTGGCTGGATGGTTAAGGCCTCTGGCATTGACAGTGAGAAAAGTTATAGGCATCTATGTAGAGTAGGATTGGTTGCGTAGTGAGGTATGTGTATGTAACACTTACATTTGGTGGTTTGCTTGTCAGGGTATGTCTTGATGCGACTGAAGAATGGAGGGATGAGGGTGTGGTAGTTCTGCTGAACGGCTTGGTCAATCTGGAGGAATGAATCCATATTCTGCGGCTGCGGATATAACTGATAAGAAATTGAAATGAAAAAAAAAGGTAAAACAGAACAAAGAACAATGAATAGGTCTTTACGACCTGGGTGTGACAATAAGTCACTCATATTGTAATCTGGGGTTATCAGTTCAGCTTAGCAGATAGTACTTCTGTTTCAGGGAACAGTTATATGTAACCTGTCTTGATTTCTTTCGATTATGAGTGTTTGCGGGCATTCTTGGTTGTGACTAGGTTCCAATCCTCAGCTACGTGATCAGGGCTTGTGGCGTGGCGGTCGCTTTGCATATCTTCTGGGATGATATGCCATTTTTGGAGTAAGATCAATCCTTTGGCGAGGTTGTCCACTACATGTTCTCTGCCTTCCCTTGTTATGATCAATTTTGTAGGGAACCCCCATTTATATGCAATTTTATGGTTCCTCAAAGATTTTGATATTGTATTTAGGTTCCTCCTTTTCTGTAAAGTGAATTGGGATAAGTCTGCAAAAAATTGTAGGTCTTTGTACTGTGGTGGAAAGAGGTCTTTGCTGCGTGCAGCCGACATCAGGCGTTCTTTCGTTTGGAAGAAATGTAACCTGAGTATAACATCTCTGGGTATGTTGTCTGGTAGGTGGGATGGTTTAGGTAAGCGGTGGATCCTGTCCACTGTCATGTCCAGGTCTGATAACTCCGGGATTATGGCTTGAAATAATTGCGCTGTATAGGTGCGGAGATCAGATTGTTGAATTGATTCAGGGACCCCCCTTATTTTCATATTATTCCTCCTGGAGCGGTCTTCAATGTCAGCCATTTTAGCTTTCATTGCGTCTAGCTCATCAGTGTTGCTGTCATGGGCATCCACAAGATCATTAATGGTGGTCGCAAACTCCCCCATTTTATGTTCTATGTGATCTACTCTGGCTGTAGTATCTCTCAATTCCACTCCAAATTTGTGGACACATGATAGCATGTCAGCATGCAATGAGCTTCTAAGAGACACTAACATGTCCTTAAGGGTGGTATCCAGGACAGGTTGATTGCTTGTGGGAAAGAGATCAATTGAGTCAGGGAGGTCTCTGGTGTCCTCCCCTGAGTCTAGGCCTTGTGTTATGTCCTGGCTTGCATCAGATGCATCCAGCCTAACTCTTGCTTTTTCTGGGCTCCCCGAGGTAGGAGTATGAATCGGAGACTGTGTGCTCCTTTGTGGGGCATTTCTTTTGTGTGGATTACTTTTCTCTTGGCTGTATTGTGGGGTACTAGACATACCTCGTTCTTTCTGACCGCCGCCATCTTGCTTAGGCCCGAGCGGGTAGTATTCGGTAAGTTTTTGCGGCTTACGTGTTTCTTTATTCCTCCGCGGCATGTTCATTCGGTTCACCGGAACGAGCTGCGGGTCCGCTGGTATATTTAGTGCCTTTCTGCCTTGTATAACAGGTGCTGTGTGCCGTTTATGTCCCTGAATGCAGAGGAGCTCAGCTAGTAAGCGTCCATCTCCTTCCGCTGCAAGCTCCGCCCCTGTAATTACAATTTTTGATGTAATACTTTGCAGCAGGGCTCGTTCCTGCATTCCAACTAGAGTGTCTGTGAGGGGTTGCAGTGTTGTGGCACCAGCACCAGTGCCTAAGGCCCAATTTTTCTGCCCCTGTCTAACAGGGGCATGTAATTACAATTTTTGATGCAATACTTTGCAGCAGGGCTCGTTCCTGCGTTCCAACTAGAGTGTCTGTGAGGGGTTGCAGTGTTGTGGCACCAGCACCAGTGCCTAAGGCCTAATTTTTCAGCTCCTGTTCAACAGGGGCATGTAATTACAATTCTTGATCTAATATTTCACAGCAGGGCCCTGTGAGGGCTTACAGTGTTGTGGCCACAGCAACACCTAAGGCCCAAATTTCTGCTGAGTATATAGGGCAGGACCCTACTTTCAAACATCTAACTTACAAATGACTCCTACTTGCAAACGGAAGGAGACAACAGGAAGTGAGAGGAAATCTACCCCTAGGAAGGGAAATTCTCTCCTGTAAGAGTTAATATGGGAAAACAATTTCTCCTTTCCACTGATGCTTTCCAATCCTTGTTCCACAAAAAAACCCAAATTTTCAAAAAACATTTTTTCATTGGGACAAAAAGTGAGGTGAAATCTTCTGAAAAGGAGGAAAGACAGCAAAACAAATGTCACAGGGGTGATAACCCTTCCCTATGTTTTCCAAAAAGCTTAAAAAAGATTTTTTGGCTGGAGCTAAACACGTTAAAAATGTACCCATTCAAAATTACAAAGAGATTCTACTTAACAACAAACCTACAGTCCCTGTCTTGTTTGCACCGCCTGTATACTGCTGTTCAGAGTATATAGGGCCTTTCCTTATTTTAATTTGGGTGCGGGGTTCCCCTTAATATCCATACAAGACCAAAAGGGCCTGGTAATGGACTGGGGGGTACCCATGCCGTTTGTCTCACTGATTTTCATCCATATTGCCATGACCCGACATGACATTAAACCCGCAAGCAGTTTTAAATGAGATTTTTTCCTTTAAAAATGACATTTGGTGCAGGGACTGTTCTAAACACGGGAAACACGCGTCACTTTACAGGCATACTATAGACACCCCCCAGGTACGATATTTAAAGGAATATTTCACTTTTTTTTTTTTTACTTTAAGCATCATTAAAATCACTGCTCCCGAAAAAACGGCCGTTTTTAAAAGTTTTTTTTGCATTGATACATGTCCCCTGGGGTAGGACCCGGGTCCCCAAACCCTTTTTAGGACAATACCATGCAAATTAGCCTTTAAAATGAGCACTTTTGATTTCGAACGTTCGAGTCCCATAGACGTCAATGGGGTTCTAACGTTCGTGCAAACTTTCGGTCCGTTCGCAGGTTCTGGTGCGAACCGAACCAGGGGGTGTTCGGCTCATCCCTAATCAAGACAGGATCAATTGGCACAACTGCCTTCACTTTGGCGATTTCATCTGCAACTCTGTTATAGTTCTCAAAGTCTGGGACTAGGGGCACATGTGCATCAACATGCCCCACTTTTATGGTGCAGGAGTGAGCTTCCTTCCAGATGTAGTCCCAGACTTCCTTGCCTCCCCACACCACATTTCCATGAATCATCCATTCATTGGACTTCCACATGGGCATCCAAGTTGTCAGTCCTTTAACCACTTCCCGCCCGGCCTATAGCGGATTGACGGCCGGGCGGTGGTTGTGTTATCCTGACTGGGCGTCATATGACGTCCTTCAGGATAACATGCCGCCGCGCGCCCGCAGGGGCGCGCATCGCGGCGATCGGTGGATCGGTGTGTCAGTCTGACACACCGCTACACCGATCTTGGTAAAGAGCCTCCGGCGGAGGCTCTTTACCACGTGATCAGCCGTGTCCAATCACGGCTGATCACGCTGTCAATAGGAAGAGCCGTTGATCGGCTCTTCCTCACTCGCGTCTGACAGACGCGAGTAGAGGAGAGCCGATCGGCGGCTCTCCTGGCAGGGGGGGTCTGCGCTGATTGTTTATCAGCGCAGCCCCCCCGCAGATCACCACACTGGACCACCAGGGATCGCCACTAGGACCACCAGGGAAGGGAAACATGTGGATGGCCAGGTATGTACCCCATGGCCATCCACATGTGCCCAGTCAGTGCCAAATCTGTGCCAATCAGTGCCCACAAATGGGCACTGATTGGCACAATTATGTTGCAGTGATGCCCAGCAATGCCACACTTAGGGGCATCACTGCCATCAATCAGAATCATCAGTGCCACCCATCAGTGTCCATCGGTGCCACCTGTCAGTACCCATCTGTGCCCATCTGTGCCCACCTATCAGTGCCCATCCGTGCCCATCTGTGCCAACTATCAGTGCCACCCATAACTACCCATCAACGCCACCTACGAGTGCCCATTAATGCCACCTACAAGTGCCCATCAGTGCCGCCTATCAGTGCCCATCGGTGCCACCTATCAGCGCCCATCAGTGCCACCTACCAGTGCCACCTATCAGTGCCCATTAGTGCCACCTATCAGTGCGCATCAGTGCCACCTATCAGTGCCCATCATCAGTGCCCGTCAGTGCCACCTCATCAGTGCCACCTCATTGGTGCCACCTCATCGGTGCCCATCAGTGCCGCCGTATCAGTGCCCGTCAGTGCAGCCATATCAGTGCCCGTCATTGAAGAAGAAAACGTACTCATTTACAAAAAATTTTAACAGAAACAAAGAAAAACGTGCTTTTTTTCAAAATTTTCTGTCTTTTTTTATTTGTTGCGCAAAAAATAAAAACCGCAGAGGGGATCAAATACCACCAAAAGAAAGCTCTATTTGTGGGAACAAAATGATAAAAAATTTGTTTGGGTACAGTGTGGCATGACCGCGCAATTGTCATTCAAATTGTGACAGCGCTGAAAGCTGAAAATTGGGCTGGGCGGGAAGGTGTCTAAGTGCCTGGTATTGAAGTGGTTAAAAACCGCCCAGCTGTCAGTGTAGATTGTGTCAGTTGTTTGGACCAAAATCCAATGGGTATTGCTCTCAGTCCTTTCTTTTCATTTGGCTGCCACAGACTCCAAGATATGGTACCATTCTGCGCCATTACATCCAGCTGAAATGGTACTCCTTGTCTCACAGGTCCTAATCCCTGATGCTGCAAAATAGCTTCTTTAGCAGCCAGGAATGCAGTCCGCTGCTCTGAACCCCATGAGAACTCAGTCTTTTTTCTGGTGGCATATATTGGCCTCAGAATCAGTCCAAGATGTGGGATGAACGATCTCCAGAACCCCACAACTCCAATAAACTTCTGTGCCTCCTTTTTGGTAGTAGGGGGCGACAGCGCCTGGATAGTTTGCACAACTGTCTCTGGAATTTTCCTCTGTGGCCCAGTCCACATCATTTCCAGGAATTTCACTTCTGCGGCAGGTCCTTTGACTTTGTCTCTGTTGATAGCCCACCCTCCGTTCTCTAAGTGCTCTATCTGCAGGTGCAGTGCTTCAGTTACATCTTTTGTCCTAGAGATCATGTGTCATCAATGTAGTGAAACACAGCGACTTTCAAATTCAGGGTACTTAAATCTCGGGCAATCAGTCCATGACAAATCGTTGGAGAATGAAGATAGCCTTGCGGAAGGACAGTGAAAGTGTACTGGCAGCCGTCCCACACCATAGCAAACTGGTCTTGACACTCTGGGTCTATCAAAATTGAAAAGAAAGCATTAGCCAGGTCTATCACAGCATGATATTCTCCTGCATTTTTAGCAATTTTCTCAACAATTGAGATCATATCTGGTACAGCTGACTTCAATGGAGGTGCCACTTTGTTTAGACCTCTGTAATCGACAGTCATTCTAGATGTCACATCAGGTTTTTTTACTGGGAACACCGGAGACGAGAAAGGACTTACAGCAGGTCTAAGGATCCCTACTCTCAACAGTTCTTGAATGGTCTCCCCAATTTCTTTGTGGCCTCCAGGAAGTCTGTACTGCTTGAGACAGACTGGCTTCTCTGGTGGAGGAATGTAGACGGGGTCCATTTCGCATGACCTCTGACCACAGCCTTCACCGCCCTAACCAGATATGCTTTATCAGGATACCCGAATGTGAATGTACCTCTTTAAGTCAGAATTGACTGACCTTGAAGTACATCCATCCCAAGAATATTTTAGGGTAACTCTGATACCAAAACATTTGTCATAAATCCTTATCCCTTGCCAATAGCCAATTTCACCCGTATCCTAACTGCTGGTGTGGTTTGCCCTCCCAAACTTTCTACATAAATCAATTCTCTTCTTTGTGATGGGAAGGATTACCTTGCAAAAGTGTATCTTCAGCTCCGCTATCAACTAAAGCCATTACATATGTAGGAGAAGATGACTTCCCCCACCATACAGTGACAGGTGCATATGGGCGTCGGTCTCCTGCTGTCACTGCCGTCACGGCTATTACAGGAGACTCACCTTCCCTTCATAAAGGATAAGGAACCTCCCAATCCCCTTTTCTGATTGTCTCTAACTCCTCCCCAGGATAAAGGTATTTGGGTTCATGTTCAGTTTTGGGAATTGGTTTGGGTCTAACAGGAGGGGTCTGTTCTGTTTTCTCTAAGTCCAGACGGATGTTATCTTCACTAGGAGTAGTGTTTCTAACCCTGACAGTTTTCCTTAATAAACATTTCCACCTCTTCAGCATTTCTGCAGTAGAAATGCCATCTATCTCATCTTTAGGTACTCCTGCCTTTTAGTAGGTCCACCCACATTTGTTTCCGAGAAATAACTAGCCTGGTTTTCTCTTCCTTCTCTGTTCTTTTCTGCTTGTATTCTTCCTGTCTGGTCTTGACCTTATCTACTGCCCTGACAGGTTTTGTTTTAGTCTCCTCTAGCTCCCCCAACTGGCTTAAAAGGGTTGTGGCTTCATGAATCTTGCTGTTTAATCCCAGGCCTCCCAACAAGGACAATAATGGAGCCCTGAGAGTAAATGGCACAGACTTCATCAGCTTAGAGTGCAGAGCAGACGTAAAGGGTTCCATATCTGGACCCATCCATTCTGGAAACGAATTTACTCTGGTTATACAACCCATCTCACGTAACCTGGAAATACCCTCTCCTATTGCTCTCCATGAGTAGGTATTTTCCATTTCAGTACGACTAGCGTATACTCGGACTATTCCATCTCTCACGAGGTCTTTTTTTTGCTACTTCAGCGAATTCCTTGAGAGGTATTAAAAATTACCATTTAGCTCATTTTTGTCCCCTCTCATTATCGTCACATCATAGTAGCATGGTCTTCACTTTTATTTAGTTTTTATACATTTTTAAAAAAAATCTATATTTATTCTTTACAAAATTAACCAAACACACCACCAAAAACTATCCCATAGTATGCTTCGTGGCATCACAACCCCACCCCCCCACCCCCCCTCCTGCAGTCCTGCTTCAATATAACGTGTAAATTGCAAGAACTTCTCAGCAAATCTCCCTGATTTTTTAAAGGATCTCCACTTTGCCCACTTATCTCTATCCAGGTCTATTTCAATTTCATGCCAAGTGTCTTCAAACTCCCCCGCCTCTAAAATATAGGTTTCATTAATCCTTCTTAACCATTCTCGGATGTTAGGGCCCTCAACCTCTTGCCAATTTTTGGGGATTACCGGAATTAGAGATCTATTGTATTTTCTAGTGTGGCCTTCTGTCCCATGGAACAAACACACCCAGGGGTCCACCTTAACCTCACTACCCGTTATCTCCTGTATAATCTTTATCACCTCCTGCCAGAATTTTTTTATAATTGGACAGAGGTGGGCCATCGTTCCCCTAATCGCACATTCCCTCCAACAGTTTCCGGAAGTTTCCGGTTGAAGCTTATTTATTCTATCTGGTGTCATGTAACATCTGGCAAGACATTTGAAATTTGCTTCTATCGTTCTCGTGTCCACTGCTGAATTATGTGTTGCGTTAAAAATGGCCTCCCAAGTCACTCCGCTAGGTGCAGATCCCAGTTCAGATTCCCATTTAATGCAATATAACGGTTCCACTGCTTCCCCCTCATCCCGTAACAATTTATATAGTTCTGTTATGTTCCTTATTGTTCTATTCTTCAGGAATAATTTCTCCAATGGCCTGAGGTTCTTCTTATCTCTAATGGGACCAGGGAGGCTTTTAATTTATTATTAATAATAGGTGATTCACTAAACCTGCCCTTGCCTCAAGTGAAGTCAACTAGCAGCGCTCATTACAAAAAATTATAATTAATATATGTACATGTGTAAATATGACATAATAAACTGAGAAGTGACAACCTAATCAGTGTCACCCCAAAAATAATACCAAATATTACAGTGTACAAAATGTGAATATATACAGTGAATATTCAATAAATAAAGTTCAACAAATAGTGACGTAGTGATGAGTGTGATAAATAATGTATAATAAAGATCTTCAGTGCACAAAAATCTTCCACCACACCGCTGTGAACTGTGGTCTCCACTCCCCTTCAGCGAGCAAACTCACCAGATACTTTTGCCTTACACTCTCGTGTTCGGCTCACAGGCTATTCCCACACAGTAAGGGGTACAGTGATCATATCCACTCAATTCCCGTTGGATCTCCAGAGCCTATATAGGCGTACTCTCCACATGAAACAAAGAAAAGCGAACCAATAGTGCAGTAACGCAATGAACTTTATTAAAAGCAACACTCTCCTCCACCATTAAACTCACATTTCCACAACTTGAATCAAGCATCAAAGCACAGCAAACATGGACTTCACCAAAAAAAGACTCTCCAAATAATAACCGAACGTATAGTGGTCACGGCGGACCCAGGAAGCTCAGTGTTCAGAGACACTCTCACCCGTTCGCCGAGTCCCCTGGAACCGCTTCCCCGCTTTCCCGTATGGCGCCTCCCGTCACAGCGTCCTACGTCTAGCGCGTCAGATTGCCTCGTAGCCACGCCCCGACATGTTTCGTCACAAGGGACTTATTCATGGGATTGGCTGCGCTATCTGGCAATCTTTCTTAAATACCCTCCTTTCTCGTATGACGCGCGGTAATGATGACACCGCGCTTGCGCACTTCCTGTGTCTCCGCTCGCACCATACGTGTACATAGCTTGATGTGCAAAGGTCCACATACATTTAAAAACTTTCGTTACCGCAAATGTTGAGTAAGACACTGCATATCTGCAAAAGATCTATTGAGTAATCCCGCACGCCCATCTCATAGGCTATGCTGGTGCCCAATAGTCTTTACATGTAAATAATATTGCAGGCATGGAGTGTCATCTCGTAAAATATTTTGAAAAAGATTTTTTTCAATCCCCTTCAAAATTAAAAACTTTTTTAATATTACTATAAAAAGCTATAGTTAGCACTAAAACTGAATGGTTGGAAAATGACTAAAGATCAACCTTGACCCATTACAGTTCACCCCAGGAGTTCCTGGGTGTCCTAAAAAACTACCGACACACATTATTATAACTATCTCGTCCCCTACTACAGTTGCTAAAGTGCACCATATTTTCATCTAGTCTATACTACCCCCTCCCTTCCTGTCACTCCCCCTAGGGGTTAGATTCTACAATTGCGTTGATGTTACAGAACCTCTCTGTATCCAGGATCAGAGTGACATATATAGAAGGACCCCAACCGTTTCCCCATCAATAGTCGTTAATGAAACAGTTGAGGTCCAAATCTATATTCAACCCCCCCGGAAAAAGACATTTGAACAGGTATATCCACCGGGTTTCTCGTTGAGACAAATCTCTTATTCTATTCGAGCCCCTCCACGATGGGTATACAGTGTCTATCCCGCAGAACTGTAGTAAAGTGGGGTCCTGGTTATGGTATTCTTTAAAATGGAGGGACACGCTGTGGTACTTGAAACCATTTTTTATATTGGTTAAGTGCTCAGAGATACGAACCCTTAGTACTCTTTTTGTACGTCCTATATAGAACAGGCCACATGGGCACCACATCAAATACACAACAAATGATGAATTGCATGTGATGAACTCTTTAATTTCAAAAGTTTCATTTGCTCGATTGGTGATACACTTCGTGCTCCTACTTTTATTCCTCACTGTTCTACAACATATGCACTTGTTGCATGGAAAGAAGCCTTTAAGATTGATTTTAATTGATGGCTGAGCTGGAGGGTCAAGAATTTTCTTTACTACTTTGTCTCCAAAGTTAGGGGCCCTCCTGTAAATAAACTTGGGGGTTTCTGGTAACATCTCTCCTAGATGTCGGTCCCTACGGAGTATGTACCAATATTTTTTAAAAATGGTCTCTATCTCCCTATATTGACTGTGATAGTTGGATATGAAACTCCATTGATGTTTTTCCTCAGATTTAATCCTTTCTTTCTTTTTCAAACAGTCCTCCCTTGGTACATTAGCTACCCTTTCTATGACGTCATCCATGGACTTTTTTGAGTATCCTCTCTGAAGGAATCTCTCTTTCAAAACCTTAGCCTGCGTGTAATACTTCTCTTGTTCCGTACAGTTTCGACGAATCTTCAGGAACTGTCCCTTCGGGATATTCTTTATCCATACAGGGTGATGACCACTCCTGATGGACAAAAAACTGTTTCGGTCGGTCGGCTTAAAGTATACACTGGTCACCAGAGATTGCTCCTTCCTTTCAATGGACACATCCAAAAAATTAACACATGTTTCACTAATTTGGGCCTCCAATTTAATATTGTTATTATTAGTATTGAGATATTCCAAAAATTCCTCGACAGAGTTTCTCGATCCCTCCCAGATGAACAGGAGGTCATCTATAAACCTTCGATAAAATTTCAACTGGGGAAGAGGCTTACTAAAAATGAATCTGTCCTCCCACTCAGCCATGAACAGGTTGGCGAGGCTGGGGGCAAACTTAATTTATTATGCAAGCTGGTTATATCGCCACGTGTCTATTTTCATTAAGTCCTTGAGCAGGTCTAATTCCTGAAAAGTGACAATTTTACCCTTTTTCATTATATCTATCAATTGTGTATACTTATTTTTTATCCAATTCCCTCCCACTTCCCCCATCCCTGGCTGAAAAAAATCATTATCTTTTAAATAAATAAATGGCGAGTTAAACTCCCATGCATTTTGTTTGTGTAACTGATCCCATAACTTCAATGTGTATCTTGTTATATTGTGTGCCTTGGGGCCTAACTTCCTAAAGTGTGGGGGATTCCAAATTAATTGGTGTAATTTTGCGTTACTCAAATATTTTTCTAAATTTACCCATCTTTTATCTATTGATTCCTTTCCCCAATCTATCACGCGTGATAATACTATCGCTCTGTGATATTTTTTAAAGTCTGGAAGAGCCAGACCACCCTGTGCTTTAACCCTGGTTTAGACTTCTTATTTTTCCATATAAATCTAGTGATAATATTGTTTAAAACCCTGAAAAAGGTCTGCGCTAATGGGATTGGGAGTAGCTGCATTTTATACAGGATCTTCGGGGCCAGAGTCATTTTAACCGTATTTACTCGACCAATCCGTGAGATCGGTAGATGCATACTTTTTTTAGTTTCTTGCTGGATCTCGTCAAGGAGTGGGATAAAGTTTAAGAGATACATTTTCCTTTGGGAATTTGCTAAAGTAACTCCAAGATAACTAATTTTTTTCCTCCACGGAAAATGGAATATTTCCTTAAGTTTAATTACTTCTTGTCTATCAACGTTGATATTTAAAACTACTGACTTACTAAGGTTAACCTTATAATTTGATAGCTCACCGTATCTCTTTAGGGTAGCAAGTAAATTGGGGATCGAGATTCTCGGCTTTACAATGTAGAACAATATATCGTCGGCAAAAGCCAAAAGCTTGTGTTCGTCACTCCCCACTACGCAACCGCCTATGTCCGGGTTCTTACGGATCAAGGACAGTAGAGGTTCCAGGGTCAGGACAAACAGGAGGGAGGACAAAGGACACCCCTGCCTGGTCCCGTTTTCCATTTTAAACTCCGCCGACGGTGTCCCATTTACTCTAACAAATGCCGAGGGAGATTTATACAGTACATTAATCCAGTTCAGCATAGAACCACCCAGACCGACTGCCCTCAACGTCCTCAGCATGAATCCCCAGTCTACTCGACAGCGTCAATCGACAGAAGCAGACCGGGGGTCCCATTTGCTTTCATCGCATCCATAACCAGGAGCGACCTGACGCCATTGTCCCTCCCCTCTCTCCCAGGCACAAAACCCGTCTGATCTGGGTGGATCCAATACGACATTTTGTCCTTTAATCTACTGGCCAATACCTTGGCATATAATTTAATATCAGCGTTCAGCAGTGCTATCGGCCTATAGCTCGAGCACAGCGAGCTATCTTTCCCTACCTTAGGTATTAGAGTTACTTACGCAGTCAGTGCCCCCTCACATAACTCTTCCTGACCCCCCAACCCATTCCAAATCTGGCAAAGCTTAGGAATCAAAGACTCCTTGAATTTTTTATAAAAATAGGTTGTAAAGCCGTCTGGCCCTGGACTCTTACCAGAGGAAGAAGCTTTCAAGGCCCTCTCGATCTCTTCAACAGTGATCGGCCCATCGAGTTCTTTTGCAACACTGTCCGGGAGACTTGGTAAACCTGCCTCCTTTATAAACTCATCCATCTTGTCCTCTCTTTTCATGATACCTATCCCACCTTGCCTTACCTTATAAAGGGATGCATAATAATTTCGAAACTCTTCGGCTATATCCCGGGAAGTATATTTCAGTACCCCCTTTTTGTTTTGTATCCTATCTATATAATTGGCCCCTCCTTTCCTCTTCAAAAATGATGCCAAGTGCTTCCCCGCCTTATTACTCCATCTGAATCTCTCTTTTACATTTTTGTTTAAAATACGCTTAGATTCTATCTCCATTAGGTCTTTCAGTTCTTCTCTTTTTATTATTAGTTGATGTAAGAGCGCATTATAACTCCCTCGAGCAGCCTTATGTATCTGTTAAAGGTGATGTATTTCCTCTATGAGATCTATTTTCCTTTTTGCGCTTGCTTTTTTCTCATTTGCCCCTACTGAGATCAGAATACCCCTTTTGTAAGCTTTGAATGCCTCCCACAATACTGATCCAGAAATCTCACCATTGTCATTTATCGAGAAAAACCCATCGATTTCTTCCTGAATTTTGCGACTGATGTTTGGATTATCAATGAGCTTATCATCCAAATGCCATGAAAATGGGGACCTCCGGAAACCCGGGATCCCCACCCTCATCAAGACTGGGGCAAGGTCAGACAATGTGATGATTTCGATCTTTGTATCCTTGACGTATTCTAACAATCTATGATCAACCATAAAATAATCGAGCCGAGAGTAGGACCCGTGGACTGAAGAAAAAAAAATGTAGTCCCTGTCCTTCGCGTGCTGTACTCTCCATGCATCGATCATTTGGCAGTTATGCAGCTTGTGCCCAATTTTTTTTAATAGCTTCCCACTTACTTCCTGTACTCTATACTATCCAATATTGGATCTATGCAGAAATTGAGATATCCTGCCAGAATCACCTCGCCTGCTCTAAAATCCATCAACTTGTTCAGGACCTGGGACAGGTATTCAATTGGATTTCTATTAGGGCAATAAATATTTGCCAGAGTAAAGATCCTTTCTCCAACCCGCACCTTCAAAAAGAGGTAGTGACCCTCCAGATCTACGCTCCTCTCCAAGAGCGCAAACTTGGTCTTTTTGGAGAACCCAATTGCCACCCCTTTGGCCCTCTTTATCGGAGAATCACTATAGAACCAATTAGGGAAGCAGTTTGAAAACACATCTAATGTGTGTGTCCTGTGAAAGGTGGGTCTCTTGTAGAAACACCACATCTGCATTGAGGTGCTCCACTTCTCTTAGAACCTTGTGTCTCTTATGCGGGGAATTCAGCCCTTTTACATTGTAGGTCAAGCAAGTAAACTCTGTCATTCATTCTTGGGGTAGAACTTCATTGCAATGACGCCTGAAGCACTTTGGACCCATCTACGAAGCCTCTGCAGGACCAGATCCCACCCCCCCAAACCCCCCCACATCCCAAACCCACCTCCCTCCCAAAAGGCCGCGCTAAATTAGATGCAAGTACTAATAATACACATTGAATTTTAAATTGTGATAAAAAATCAATCTAAAAAGTGACCACAAAATATTGACAATAGAAAAAAAAAAAAATATCGATAATTGAAAAATGTGAGAAAAAATAAAGTCCCAAATGAAATCAAATATTAAACACCAAGTATTAAAAGTGACTGAAAAAGAAATAAGATGGTCAGAGGAAAAAAAGTACTTAGGAGCCAAGGCAAATTCAGATGGTGATCTCAAATGCTCATCAACCGACACCCAGTGAAAAATCCTCCACCTTAATAAATGCACGCTTACCAGAGGTAAGCTAAAAATCAGCTTATCTGCAGATATCCACTCAGGGGGAAACGACACCTCCAATCTCCTCACAAGGAAGAGGCAGACAGGATGTCTCCGTCCGGTGGATTCAAGCGATAAGCAGTGGGATCCCAGAGAAATAAAGAATATTCTCCATAGTGTAAATCAGTTTAGAAACCATTTATTTAGACAAAGGGATATTGCACGTACATTAAAACCCATGAATAATTGGCAAATAGGAAATAAAACAGCCAGCCGGCCTGCATGCACCCATTCAGGACGAAATGAGATGAATACGATGACGTCAGCGCGTCAGCCTTCCGACGTACGTTTCGTCCTATTGGACGTCGTCATGGGAACGGGCGATGCACTGACTCATCGCTACTTATAGACCTGGTCACGAAACCATGCCTCGTTCTGAGGCTCAGATGGCGCCACCACAACATCCTCTTAAGAAGCAGGAAGTGTGTACGGATTACCAATAAAGTGGGAAAAAGGTTTACCATGCCCAATTTATAAACATCTTAACGCCGAGAAAATTTTGATAATCTTAAAAACTCTAACAGGTTGATCCAATCTAAAAATAAATAAAAAATAAAAACATTGAGGAACGATAATTAGAAAATGTTCTACTGTGCCATCTAGTGGGGCAAACAGGAACTACAAATAAACTCTGTTAATAAATATTTTTATATAAATATATATATATATATATATATATATATATATGTAAAAAAGGGGGAAACTGAACATAATCCTTGAATGTACAAGTACACAGGGCACAACTGGGCCTCGTCACTATATAATGTAGGAGAAAAACCTGTACCCTTAATAGATAGAAAATATGCCCAAAATATATTAATATACAGTGTGACAATGAACACCATATATAATTGAGGGCCAAGCAATCTCATTAATGGTATTAATCCAAAATCTAATGTGAACCTTAAATCCTTGCTCCAATTAATAATGTGAAGATGTTATGGTTATGCCACCAGAGATTCAGAGCAAGTTCACAAACAATAATGTAATATAAATCGCTAGTTAAAAATCTCTTAAACATCTCCCCTGTGTAATATGGACAGTTACATGTTATTAGTATACAAACCCTCCCCTCCCAAAATAAATATAAAAAAAAATTGTAAAAAAATACACAGAGTAATAAAAAATATTAAAAATTGAATGGCAAAAGGCAACCAACAGAAATATTGTTCATGAGTTGTCCAAAAAGGCATTTAGATCTACCTCTACGTTGAGCCCAAAAGGGGTGTAACACCTCAATCTGTATATCCAGGCCATCTCAAGCCTAGAGATCCCCCGTATCACAGACCCCCCCCTCCAATGTGGGGTGTATCTGTCGTTACCGAGAAAGATGGTCTTGCTAGGGTCCCGATTGTGAACCTCGAGATAATGTCTGGAGACTGGATGTTTGGGAAAACCCATTAGGATGTTGGTAATGTGCTCATTAAGTCTTACAGAGAGGGGATGTTTAGTCCTCCCCACGTATTGCAATCCGCAAGGACATTGGAGAAGATAAACAACACGTTCAGTGGAGCACGTAATAAATTATCTAATTTCAAATTCCGCCAAGGTGCTGGTGGAGATAAACTTATGTGTTCTTCTGTGTGCGCAACCACTGAAAGAGCACACCCTGCACTTCCTACATTGGTAAAAAACCAATCAAATACTAAAAAAAAACCCTCTTAATGGGAGGAGGGTCCAGAACATTAGGAGCCACTCTACCTCTAAGAGAGGGGGCACCCTTATATACCCCATGTGGCTTAGCCGGAAGAATGGTACCCAGTACATGGTCATTCTTAAGGACATGCCAATGTTTCCTGATCAATTTAGCTACATTTTTATGCTGTAAAGAATAGGTGGTAATAAAGGGGACCGAGGGCACCCTATCAGCATTGGGTGCCTTAGTCTTCAACAAAGTACCCCTATCAATGGTTGCCACTTCTTCCAGTGTATTTATAAGGGAGGCCTCAGGATAGCCCTTCTCCAAAAAACGCTCTATTAGAATATCTGCTTGGGCTAAAAACTCTCCATGGTTGGAACAGTTGCGTTTTAGGCGTATACGTTGGCTTTTCGGCCCAGACTTCAGCCAGGCCTCATGGTGGCAACTATCAATCGATATGTATGAATTCCGATCTTTATTTTTGAAAAAAGTAGCTGTAGTGAACTGTCCATCTTTGACGCCAATCTTAAGATCCAGAAAGTTAATCTCAGTTTGACTGGCTTCATAAGAGAGTCTGATGCCCCGATCACCTCCCTCCCCCCCAAACCTCCCCCCCCCAGCACTCACCCCATGCCCTACCCACCATCCCCTCTCTCCCTGCCTGCCTATACATGGCAACAAGTCTGCAGCAGAGAAATACCATATTTCTCAGCATACGACCAGCCAAACCTCTGCTCGCTACAAAAATCTTGCAAGTTCTCTATGTGTTTCAATCTGACTGTTCTACCCGCTTTCACTACATTCAATAAAGTGGGGAAACCCCAGCTGTATTTCATATTTGCCTTCCTCGGTTCTTCCAGGAGGGGTCTTAGCTGCCTTCTCCTGGCCAGAGTCCCTGCCGAAATATCGGCAAAGAACTGAATCTCTGCCCCATCAAATTTTACAGGCTGTACTTTTCTGAGATTACTCCAAATTCTTTTTTTTTTTTTAAACAATAAGCTTTTATTGATGTTAAAATATAGCATTTGTACAATCATACTAACATTTGTACATGAGTATCATATAAAAATATAACTGTATATAATTGAATTTAATGATAGAGTATTTTACTAGCGAAACCAACAAGATGGCTTTGTAATCAGCCTATCTTTACATCAATTGTTTATTTGAAATACTCTGAATTTATGTATCAAAATCTATTATTTAATTCAAGAGAAAAATAAATTCAAGGGTCTATAAAAATACTCTTCTAGATATATATAGTAACAGAAATGAAAAGTAATGAAAAGTAAACAGAGGGAAAGAAGAGTAAATAAAATATAAGAGATATGTACATATTCACATTTCTTTATGTTAAGAGGTATATCCCTATGTGAAAGTGTTATAAGAATCAGAAAATTTAAAGATGATCCACGGCTGCCATATTTTATTAAAATTTTCTCTATTCCCTTGTGCTGTTGCCCTGATCTCCTCCATACCTTTGAGCAGATGTATCTCTTCCAACCATTCTTTAATTGTAGGTGCGGCGGTGTTTCTCCAGTGTCTTGGTATTACTGTTTTTGCTGCTGTGATTAAGAATCTGGTCAGGGAGGTTTTGTATTTTTTTAGGGTGCAATTGGTAATATTTATAAGACAGCAAGCAGCGTCTAAATGAATTTTTGTTTTTGTGATGTGTTTTATGATCTTGATTACTTGGTTCCAAAAGGGTTTAATCAAATCTCATTCCCACCAGATGTGGTATAGAGTGCCTTCTTCCCGATTGCAGCGCCAGCAATGTCCAGGTATTGTCGGAAACCATTTGTGTAATTTATTTGGTGTAATATACCAATTTGTTAGGATTTTGAATGAAGTTTCCTGTAATCTCACACTGATTGCACACTTGTGTGCGAACACACATGCTTGTAGCCATTGGTCTTTTTGTAATGGGTTTGTTCAGGGTTGATTCCCAGAAAGTTTTGTGTCTGTTAGATTCCTGTAAATCGCTGGACTGCAACCAAGTATATGTTAATGAAATGTTCTTAGTGGTCGTACTAGCCAAAAAACATATAGTTTTGAAGGGTGTTAATTCTTGCTTTATCTTCATAGTGGTGGAACCTAATAATGACGTCTCTAGGTTTATCTTCGCTGACGCTTGGGGGTTTCCTTAACCTATGGACCCTATCAATCTTCAGTTCTTCATTTGGGCCTCTGTCTAAAATTGGATTGAAGATAGCTTTCATTTTAGAAGGCAGGTCTTCGCCATGTTGTTCTGGTAAGGCACGCAGTCTCAGATTTTGTCTACGACTTTGGTTTTCTTGCACTTCTAATATATAAAGAGTATCTCGTTGGACCAATTGCAGATCCTTTACTTGTTGTTTTAGGTCGGCTATTTCTCGATTCTGTTTCTCTGAGGCCTCCACCACTATTTCCACTTGCTTCAGCAAGTGGCCCATGGCAGTTCTAACATTATGGATTTCTGTTTTGATTCGTTTCCAATTTAGCGAACATCTCCAGTAGTTCAGATTTTGTTAATAATGCTTCCATGGTGCTGTCTTCCGCCGTGCAGGGGACTTCCCTTTCCTCCCCGGATGTACCACTGTAAGCACCTTGGTTCTTCCCTGGTTCTTTCTTGTCCTTCCCATTTTGCTGTTTACTTTCTTGAGCTGGATTTTTAGGACTTCCCAGATTTGCCTCTTTCAGGTACATCTGGATAGAACTAGAATTTAGGCTCTCTCTCAGCTGCTTCACTTCCGCTCCTCTTTGAGGGCGCCCTCTCATTTTCACTGCCGCTCCATCACCTCCTCTCTCTCTCCCCGCCAGCCAAATTTGTTCGCTTCTCTGTTTCTTGTCCTCACCACACTCTGTGCCTCCCTACTAATCCTTAACACAGAACCCTGCGAAACCCAGCGAGCTGCAAAACACTCTGAGTCTTTGGCGAAACAGTTCTTTAAGCTCAGATAATTTCAATACTAACTGCTCTTATACACCCTTTAATCGATGATACTCAGGCGGTGAGAGAAAGGAGAGAGAAAAAAAAAAAAAAACACAAACAAAAAGGAAATCCCCTTTTCCTTTCTTCCTTTATCTTCCTTTAAAAGCGACAAGGTTTGACATTAATTATAACACCACCTCCTCCATAAACCTTTTAAGGCATTGATCTATGCAGCAACCGAACAGCACTTCACCCATATTTGTATAGGTAACTACAGACATTACATTTCTTTTAATGAACCTGCTCTCAATCCACAGTTATCAATGCGTTACCTCAGAGACCTGAAATGTCTTCACAGGGGTTCTATCCGGGGTCTCGCTGATGGCACAGCACCTGTCTGCTTCGTAGGCTGGATTCCCACTGAGGCTATTCAACCTGCCTCCAACTCAGGCAGAGCCCTGGTATAGCTGGAGGATTGTGAGGTTACCCTCTCACGGGCTGCTGTAGCTCGCCCTGCTTCTGGGATGCAGTGAGACTAATGTGCTGCCGGCCTGTCAGCAATCCGGAAGAGTCAAAGAGGAGACAGAGAGGCTTATAGGCGGGTGGGGGGGATGGCCCGGGGACGATCGTGGAGGGCGACTCAGACCCAGAGCAGGTCCGGTATGGTGAATGGGGAGCGGGAAGGAGACCCGGGATCTACTGCCAGGAACCGCAGCCGCTGACCTACTTACGGCTCCGGCGGGGTTGTCCGTTCCTCGTCTCGTGAGCAGCTGCCATTCTCATTCCGAGCTGCTTCACCGCCCGCTTCCTTGGCGCCGCCATCAGGCCCCTCCGCCGATACATGTGCGTCACATCACGCACGGATCTGTGGTGCATCTCTCACGAGGTCTAACAGTGAAAAATTCACGCTAAATTCTCAGGCTTTTCGCATTGCCTGACGCAATTGTGGATCATGGGTTAACACTCCCCTAGTCACTGCTTCCTTACCTGACAAAACAACACTGTCCGCCCCTTCATCCCATAAGCGTAGGAGCCAGGTCAATAGGGGTTTCCCAGACCTTTGTTTGTATTGTTTTGGCAGCTCATGGAGTTCAGTTTGTGTAAACTCCCGTACTTCTTCAAATTCAACATCTCTGGGGTTGCGATAATGCACCTCCCCATCTGCCATATCCTCTCTATCATGTTGCCGTTTCCTATGCTTAGTAATGAGAGGTCTGGCATAGGTTTTCTTTCGCACTAGCAGATCATCATGCGTAATATCAAACTCTATCTCCTCATCCTCACTATCATTTGAGGAGAGCATATCCTCACAATCCCAATTTTGGGATGTGACAATGGCACGTACCCTGGCTTTACTAACAGGTTTACAGCCCTTCCTTAGGGCATTATTTGATTTGGTCATGAGGGCTGCACACCGCTCTTGCAAATCATCAGCCCGACTAGCAGTTGAATGCACACACTCTGAAGCAACTGCTAGCTGGTCTGTTAATACCTTAACTTCTGCCTATGCCTTCTTCCTTCTCTGTGATTCAGTGTAAATAGCATTAAGGAAATACCAGCCCACTGTGGACACTGTCCTCTTCTCTTTTTTACTTAAATCCAACCCCTTAAGGCTAAAATCTACAAAATGATCTGAGACTTTATCACCCCAAGTCAGCTTCTAGGGAGAAGCATACTTCACAAATTCTTTAGCAAGAGGCTCCCACTCATTGTCTCTGGCCCAGATAGGTAAGCTGCACACTTCCTTCTGGCCACCAGAACCCTCTGCAGCCTTGCTTTTGCTAAACAGCTTACACAGCATTTTACCTAGCACAAGCTACACAACACACTACAGAAAAACATGTTTGCTTCAGTTGAATTATAGCACAGATCGCGGCACAAGCCCCCAAATGTTTTGCTTGCGTCTATCTAGCAAGGTTACTCTGTGGTATAAGCAAGGAAGCTGAGATTTCTGCAGTGTGTAAATGTGCTTTACTATACAAAGATGCTGTACATACAAAACTATTACAATCTTAGGAATACAATACAAGACTGACAGATATCTATAACAAGCAAAATGCCTAGCAAACTGAAACGGCCTATGGTCTATAATAGTACAAATACACTTAAAGGTTACTTATCTTCTGTTACTGTATGTTCGTGATTAGGGATGAGCCGAACACCCCCCTGTTCGGTTCGCACCAGAACATGCGAACAGGAAAAAAATTCGTTCGAACACGCGAACACCGTTAAAGTCTATGGGACACGAACATGAATAATCAAAAGTGCTAATTTTAAAGGCTAATATGCAAGTTATTGTCAATAAAAGTGTTTGGGGACCTGGGTCCTGCCCCAGGGGACATGAATCAATGCAAAAAAAAGTTTTAAAAACGGCCGTTTTTTCAGGAGCAGTGATTTTAATAATGCTTAAAGTCAAACAATAAAAGTGTAATATCCCTTTAAATTTCATACCTGGGGGGTGTCTATAGTATGCCTGTAAAGGGGCGCATGTTTCCCGTGTTTAGAACAGTCTGACAGCAAAATGACATTTTGAAGGAAAAAACACATTTAAAACTACCGCGGCTATTGCATTGCCGACAATACACATAGAAGTTCATTGATAAAAACGGCATGGGAATTCCCCACAGGGGAACCCCGAACCAAAATAAAAAAAAAAAAAATGATGTGGGGGTCCCCCTAAATTCCATACAAGGCCCTTCAGGTCTGGTATGGATATTAAGGGGAACCCCAGCCAAAATTTAAAAAAAAAATTGACGTGGGGTTCCCCCTAAATTCAAGGGGAACCCCGCGCCAAAAAAAAAAAAAAAACGGCGTGGGGTCCCCCTAAAAATCCATACCAGACCCTTATCCGAGCACGCAACCTGGCAGGCCGCAGGAAAAGAGGGGGGGACGAGAGTGCGGCCCCCCCCCCTCCTGAACCGTACCAGGCCACATGCCCTCAACATTGGGAGGGTGCTTTGGGGTAGCCCCCCAAAACACCTTGTCACCATGTTGATGAGGACAAGGGCCTCATCCTCACAACCGTGGCCGGTGGTTGTGGGGGTCTGCGGGCGGGGGGCTTATCGGAATCTGGAAGCCCCCTTTAACAAGGGGACCCCCAGATCCCGGCCCCCCCCCCTGTGTGAAATGGTAAGGGGGTACTTACCCCTACCATTTCACTAAAAAACTGTCAAAAATGTTAAAAATGACAAGAGACAGTTTTTGACAATTCCTTTATTTAAATGCTTCTTCTTTCTTCCTTCATCTTCTTCTTCTTCTGGTTCTTCTGGCTCTTCTGGTTCTTCCTCCGGCGTTCTCGTCCAGCATCTTCTCCGCGGCGTCTTCTATCTTCTTCTCCTCGGGCCGCTCCGCACCCATGGCATGAGGGGGGAGGCTCCCGCTCTTCTCTTCATCTTCTTCTCTTCTTCATCTTCTTCTTCATCTTCTTCTTCATCTCTTCTTCCTTCTTCTCTTCTTCATGTCTTCTGCGGGCCGCTCCGCAGCCATGCTGGCATGGAGGGAGGCTCCCGCTGTGTGACGGCGTCTCTTCGTCTGACGGTTCTTAAATAACGGGGGGCGGGGCCACCCGGTGACCCCGCCCCCCTCTGACGCACGGTGACATGACGGGACTTCCCTGTGGCATTCCCCGTGACGTCACAGAGAAGTCCCGTCATGTCACCGTGCGTCAGAGGGGGGCGGGGTCACCGGGTGGCCCCGCCCCCCGTTATTTAAGAACCGTCAGACGAAGAGACGCCGTCACACAGCGGGAGCCTCCCTCCATGCCAGCATGGCTGCAGAGCGGCCCGCAGAAGACATGAAGAAGAGAAGAAGGAAGAAGAGATGAAGAAGAAGATGAAGAAGAAGATGAAGAAGAGAAGAAGATGAAGAGAAGAGCGGGAGCCTCCCCTCATGCCATGGGTGCGGAGCGGCCCGAGGAGAAGAAGATAGAAGACGCCGCGGAGAAGATGCTGGACGAGAACGCCGGAGGAAGAACCAGAAGAGCCAGAAGAACCAGAAGAAGAAGAAGATGAAGGAAGAAAGAAGAAGCATTTAAATAAAGGAATTGTCAAAAACTGTCTCTTGTCATTTTTAACATTTTTGACAGTTTTTTAGTGAAATGGTAGGGGTAAGTACCCCCTTACCATTTCACACAGGGGGGGGGCCGGGATCTGGGGGTCCCCTTGTTAAAGGGGGCTTCCAGATTCCGATAAGCCCCCCGCCCGCAGACCCCCACAACCACCGGCCACGGTTGTGAGGATGAGGCCCTTGTCCTCATCAACATGGGGACAAGGTGTTTTGGGGGGCTACCCCAAAGCACCCTCCCAATGTTGAGGGCATGTGGCCTGGTACGGTTCAGGAGGGGGGGGGCCGCACTCTCGTCCCCCCCTCTTTTCCTGCGGCCTGCCAGGTTGCGTGCTCGGATAAGGGTCTGGTATGGATTTTTAGGGGGACCCCACGCCGTTTTTTTTTTTTTTTTTGGCGCGGGGTTCCCCTTAAAATCCATACCAGACCTGAAGGGTCTGGTATGGAATTTAGGGGGAACCCCACGTCAATTTTTTTTTTTAATTTTGGCTGGGGTTCCCCTTAATATCCATACCAGACCTGAAGGGCCTTGTATGGAATTTAGGGGGACCCCCACATCATTTTTTTTTTTTTATTTTGGTTCGGGGTTCCCCTGTGGGGAATTCCCATGCCGTTTTTATCAATGAACTTCTATGTGTATTGTCGGCAATGCAATAGCCGCGGGTAGTTTTAAATGAGTTTTTTCCTTCCAAATGTCATTTTGCTGTCAGACTGTTCTAAACACAGGAAACATGCGCCCCTTTACAGGCATACTATAGACACCCCCCAGGTACGAAATTTAAAGGGATATTACACTTTTATTGTTTGACTTTAAGCATTAATAAAATCACTGCTCCTGAAAAAACGTCCGTTTTTAAAACTTTTTTTTGCATTGATCCATGTCCCCTGGGGCAGGACCCGGGTCCCCAAACACTTTTTATGACAATAACTTGCATATAAGCCTTTAAAATTAGCACTTTTGATTTCTCCCATAGACTTTTAAAGGGTGTTCCGCGGCATTCGAATTTGCCGCGAACACCCCAAATTGTTCGCTGTTCGGCGAACTTGCGAACAGCCAATGTTCGAGTAGAACATGAGTTCGACTCGAACTCGAAGCTCATCCCTATTCGTGATCTCCATTGGCAACTATTCTCCTGGAGCATCAGGCAAGTTTCTTCTATCATGAGTGGCGTCAGATGTTACAGCATGATGGTGTGTGTGTGTCTGTCTCTACTCACCCCTTTTATGTGTCAGGCTGTTTACCATAGTTACCAAACAACAGAAAACATACCTGTTTACTGTAGCTGTAGAAACAATGGATTGTTGAAAACTGTCAATTGAATACAAAAATGGTATCTACGTACCATTGTCTACTCAAACCAAGACAGTAATTTAACAGTCATTCTTTCAGTTTGAAAGCTGAAAGAATCTCAAACAAGTAATGTCTTACTTGTTTACTGTAGCTATAGAGACAATAGCCTGTTAATTGA
Source organism: Lithobates septentrionalis (assembly GCA_037952835.1). Classification (NCBI taxonomy): domain Eukaryota; kingdom Metazoa; phylum Chordata; class Amphibia; order Anura; family Ranidae; genus Lithobates; species Lithobates septentrionalis. Next base: position 11,602 of record JBBDGP010004088.1, on the reverse strand, counting down.
ACTGTCAATTGAATACAACAATGATATCTACCCCCATTGTATAAAACAACATTTGTTTGAGAAATCTACTCAAGCCAAAAAAATGACCGTAATCTGACCAAATCACTATTGTAATATTGTATATTGTATATTTATCTTATGTCTGATTAATATAAAAAAATCATATTTTTAACAAATGCAACACAAATGAGCATTCACTCGGGATGGAGGCTCCATATTCTTCACCCTGTAGGCCTTCTAGATTAGCTTTACAACCCAAGATGCCAGAGTTCTGATGGAAGCTTCTTTGCTTCTGTATTTACGGTATAATGAAAAGTCTCTCAGAGTTTCTGAAGGGTCCGGTGGCTTCTAGGTAGGCCCTGAGCACTCTGGAGATGTTTAGCTTGTGACAAGACTCTGAATCTGTGTCTGTAAATACTGGTAGAACCCAGGGTTCCAACAGGTGGCTTGGAGTAGCAACCTTAGGTGTGGACCCCCGAAGGGGACGAAGTTCCACTCTGGGAAGAAAGAGATATGGTCGTCACCTATCCCTAAAGAGTGAAGTTTCAAAATCCTTCTACCAGATGTAATGGCTAGCAGGAAAGCCGTTTTCAGTGTTAGGTTCCATATTGCTACTTGTTCCACTGGAGAAAAGGGATGGTCTGATAAAACCTCAAGGACTAGGGACAAATCCCACTTAGGGAATGATCGTCTGTCAAGTGGGCGAATCTTTAATACCCCCCTGAGGAAAGTGATCACCAAAGGATCCTCTGCCCATCTCTTATTTGTTGCTGCAGAGATTGCTGCTACCTGCAGTATGAGGGAGCTTAGCCCAAGCCCCAGATCAAGACCTGTCTGAAGAAAACCCAAAATATTGGACGTAGAGGGAAGGATTGGATCAAAGCCATTCCCGGCAGCAAATGACAAGAACTTGTCCCAGATTCTTGAATATATAGCATTGTTTGTAGGCTTTCTGGCTTTTAGCAGGGTTAATATGACCCCTGGGGAACACCCTAAAGACTCAAACCTTCTCCTCTCAGCTTCCAAATGTGAAGATCCAACTTCTGAGGGTTTGGATGAACTAGACTGCCCTGCGACAGAAGTTGAGGAAAAGGAGGGATCCAGATTGGAGAGCTCACACTGAGGCGCATGGCTAGAAGAAACCAGGGTCTCTTCGGCCAATACAGAAGTACTGCCACCACTTGGACTGACTCTCTGAGGAGCCTCAGCAGGTACTGGAATATTATTGGCCGGGGGGAAAGGCATACGCCGTGGTGAACCTCCAGTAGCATGACAGAGCATCCACTGCCTCGGCTTGTGTATGTGGCAGGTGAGAGAAGGATCTGGCCAGTTTTGCATTCTCCGGAGTGGCAAACAGGTCTACCTGAGGGGGATCCCACAGGCTGGCGATCTGATGGAAGACATGGGGATGAAGGGCCCACTCGTTGTCCAGCAAGTTCCTTGACAGCGTGTCTGCTTCCGTGTTCAACTTGCCTGGAAGATACATCTCTCTGAGGTCCTGGCGGTTCTTCTCTGCCCAGAGCATAATCGGCTCTACCTCTCTGAGGAGAGATCTGCTGCGAGTGCCTCCCTGCTTCTGCAGATATGCGACAGCTGCCCTGTTGTCCAGGCGTAAGAGTATTCTCTGGCCTCTGATTTGAGATGCCAATTAAGTCAGCGCTAAGAATGCTGCCCTTATCTCCAAGATGTTGGATACCACTCCCTGGGTGGAACAGGACCATTTTCCCTGTATCCTGGCTTCCCCGCAATGGGCTCCCCAGCCTTGCCCGCTTGCATCGGACGTAATTGTGATCCAGAAAAGGGAGCCCAGGTGACGAGGCTTGGAGAGGTTCTCCGGAACTGTCCACCAGTGAAGACTCCTGCGCATTACTCCCGTCAGCAGGATTGTCTGAGGGAGCCGTTGTTTCCTCCACTGCGCCAAGAAACCCGTCTGGAAATACCTCAAGTGCCAATGGGCCCAAGGGATCAGGGGTATGCAGGAAGACATTGTGCCAATGAGGCTCAGGCATTGTGAAGCCATCAGATACGGGCTCTGGATGACCTTGATCATTGTCTGGATGTCAATCCTCGCCTTCAGAGGTGGTAATGACACTGTCCCCTCCTGAGTGTCGAACAATGTACCTAGGTAGATCATCTGCTGTGTCGGTGCTAGTTGACTCTTGTCGGAATTTATCAGCCACCCTATCTCTGCTGGGGATTGTAGAAGAATCTCCCGGTGATATACCAACTGATCTGGATTGCTTGCTAGGAGGAGGATGTCGTCTAAATAGTGGTATATCCTCAAGCCCTTCTCCTGCAAGGGCGCCAGAGCGGCTATTAGTATCTTGGTGAACACCCTGGGAGAGGTGCACAGACCGAAAGGCAGAGCTTGAAACTGTAGGTGGGTCTGTCCCACAGCAAATCTTAGGTACTTTTGAAATGCAGGTAGAATTGGAACATGTAGGTATGCATCCTGCAGATTGAATGAGATCATCCAATGCGTTGGCTGGACTGCCTGAATAATCGTTTTCAGGGATTCCATTTTGAAGCTTTCGGGAGGATGTGTCGGTTGAGCCTCTTTAGATCTATCAAAGGCCTCCACCCACCTGTCCTCTTTGGCACCAGAAATAGGGTGGAGTAGAAGCCTGCAAAGTGCTCTTCCAAGGGAACCGGCACAGCTGCCCTCTGAAGCTGGAGTGATGTTATGAAATGTTTTAGAGCTTGAGCCTTCAGCAGAGAGGATGGAATCTCTGTTCTTTTAAAAGATGTCCGAGGTGGAGGATGAGAAAAATTCCAAAAGTGTCCCCACTGGATTGTTCACAGAATCCAGGGGCCCTGGCAATGGGTGGCCCAGACTGGTACAAAGAACCTTAGCCTGGCTCCTACCGGAAGTGTCTGAGCTACTCTGGCGTCAAAAAGACTGCTTTTGCTCCTGGAGAGCCGTAAGGGCCTTATTCTTCCTGTTCAAAAAGGATGCCTGAGTGCCCTTCCAAGATCTTTTGTTGTCTCTGAACTGCCTTGACTGTCTGAAATCCCTTGGGTTCGACTGGCGGAACCTAAAAGAACTGCCTCTGGGTCTTCGTATCCTTCTGTCTTGGGAAAGCATGCCGGATTTCCCTCCTGTCGCCCTCGAGATAGCTTTATCCAACTTATCTCCAAATAATGCTTTGCCGTCGAATGGGATCTTGCACCAGTTCTGTTTGGAAGCTAGATCAGCCGACCAGGGTTTCAACCACAAGGCCCTCTTCGCCATTACTGAGTGCAGCATGGATCTTACTGAGCAGCTAATCATGTCAATGGCCGCTTCCTCGACAAAGTCTGCTGATAATCTAAGCTCTTCCAAGGCCTTAATTATATCCTCCTTGGGGACATCCTGGCGTAAAGTCCTCTTAATGTTTTCTGTCCAGGCCCTGATGGCATTTGACACAGAGGTGAGGGCGATAGCTGGCTTACAAGCTGCTCCCACGTCTAGATAGCTCCTCTTAAGGTCCAGGTCTATCCACCTACCTAGAGGATCCTTGAAGGAAGTGGAGTCCTCCATTGGAAGAGTTATATTTTTTGCGAGGTGCACAATCGCTGCATCTACCACCGGCATGGAGTTTAGCGACTGCGTTTCAGACTCCGGTAAGGGACATAGTTTATTGAACCAGCCCAATTAAAGTTTTTTTAACAGTCTTTGACCACTCATTCTTAATGACTTGACTAATCTTGCCCATCAGAGGGAAGAGAACCTGCTTTCTCTTGAGGAATGGAAAGTAACTCTTATGCCCCGTACACACGGTCGGATTTTCCGATGGAAAATGTCTGATCAGAGCGTGTTGTCGGAAATTCCGACCGTGTGTGGGCTCCATCAGACATTTTCCATCGGATTTTCTGCCACACAAAGTTGGAGAGCAGGAGATAAAATTTTCCGACAACAAAATCCGTTGTCGGAAATTCCGATCGTGTGTACACAAATCCGACGGACAAAGTGCCACGCATGCTCAGAATAAATAAAGAGATGAAAGCTATTGGCCACTGCCCCGTTTATAGTCCCGACGTACGTGTTTTACGTCACCGCGTTTAGAACGATCGGATTTTCCGACAACTTTGTGCGACCGTGTGTAGACAAAACAAGTTTGAGCCAACATCCGTCTGAAAAAATCCTAGGATTTTGTTGTCGGAATGTCCGAACAAAGTCCGACCGTGTGTACGCCCTATTAGACTTTTGAGGAGGTTCTTCTGCGTCTTCCCATGCAATTGCAGTCTTGACTGCTTGGATGAATGGCTGCACCAAGGAATAACAGAATCCAGAAGGTTCTGACTCCTCTGAAGAGTCCCCCCGAGGGGTCTTCAAATGGTGAATCTCTTTCCAGATGGCCTGACGGGGGCAACGGGGTACTGACTGCTGAGGGGCTGGGAAAATTGGGGTCCATATCCTGAACTTGGGACGTCTGTGGGACCAACTGAGAAGGAACCAAGGCCGCTAGCTCTGAGAAGGAGTCTTTCATTGTCCGCTTGAGCAGATCCACAACCTGCTGACTCTCCAGCTCACGGTTGGCTGTATAGTCACAAAACAGCCCTTACAGACCAGCTTGTCCGGTAGCGGTGTATCCCCACATGTCCAGCATTTCTTCCTTGCATAAGTTCTAGGAGAGGGGGACCGATCGACTTCTGGATCTTGACCTTTCTGATCTATGACGTGAAGAACGGGACCTATGGCGTGAAGAATGAGACCTGCAGCCTGGGCTGTCATCATCACGGTGTCTTGAGGATTTTCTGGACCTCTTGGAGTGGGCAGGGCTACGATGTAAGGAATCCATGTTAGATTAGTAAGCGCACTTTTTTTTTTTATACTATATATGCGCATAGAGAGATAGGTACATATATCTCCCTCCATGTATCATTTCCATATTACTCTTTATTGTATACTATTACATATGTACTTGGTATATTGCACTGTGACTTGGAGAGCTCCTCTGAATAATTGTTTTAATAACTGCTCATTTATACAATTGCTCACTCCCTAAATGATTGCTTTTCTTTTAAATAATTACCCTTCTTTTAAACTTTTTTAAACAATAGCCCCCTTTTCTTAAATTACTCATTTTAAAAATTACCTCTGGTTCATTTTACTTTTTATATGAAACTCTATCTGCATCGTTATGTGTGTCTTATAGGCCCTCCCCTTCCCTCCCCCCTTGTCCTCTTAAGCCAGTTACACGATCCCTCTATAGCTTGACGAATGAGCGCGGCTACCAGAATATCGTAGCCCGTACGCTCAGGAAACGCTCGCTTTACCAGTGACGTCACGGCTGTGCGCCTGCTTTCCATGTGCGTTCCAGGCCTCGTTTTGGGAAAACATTGATACCGCGGCCAGCTTCAGCGGTAAACTACGAGCCATACGGAGACCATCAGGGATTCACCGTGACCCATCTGATGTACAATGGGGAAATGGGAAAGTGCAGCGCTAAAAAGTATATAGTGATTATCTGTTGTTCCTGATATACATAATAACAAAAATTAGTTAGACATAATTAAGCAAATGTTCAAAATGGCACCCTTGTTGAGAGTAAAGTCCAAAGAACGTCCTCTTGAATATATGTATATCCAGTAGAAAATAATATAAAAAGGTCTATAAAACATCCGTTGGGGTGTATATAAACACCAAGAAAAGTGTAGGGAAATAGTAGTATAGTGTTGATAGCAGATCTACCACCATATGAAAAAGTGGGGGGCTTACCAAAACGATTGGACACAGATGGGTATACACCAGCTGTGCCAATTAGGCTTGTATAAATGAGGATCTCTGGAGATGTAGTAAGGATAACCAGGATATGAAGAGGTGTAGGGAAATAGTAAGTGTAAGGCTGACCGCAGGTCAGCCTGTAATTGTAGGAGGAGTCAGGCTGCATAAAGCCTGCCCTCCTTCTTCTCCTTCCTATGGTCGTAGGATCTTGTGTTGACAGGTTCACTTCCGGGTTAGGGCAGGTCACGGCAGATCACTTCCTGTTTGTGGCTTGCAGGGCGGCAGCATGGTCGGCTGCAAGGTTTTCTTTTTGGATCTCTCTCCCGGTGGTCGCGGTTCCAGTAGGTGTGGGCGGGTGGTATCAATGGAGGATCCACATCAGATGCCACCCGTCCTGCTCAGGTGCCGGCCTGGCTGGGGGGGTGCAAAGAGACAGTGTTAGACGGCAGATGGGATGTAAAGGAGAGAGAGAGAGAGAGAGGGGATGCTCTGTCTCCTTAATGGGCAAATGATCGGAAGACTCCCGGGGCGCTGCGATCCGAGTCTGCCTGTACACACCGCACACCACCAGGGATACCGCCACCTAGGTATTGTGTCTGTCTGATCGCACAGGACTGAGCATTCACACCATCAGCTTCCAGCATCCGTGCTTTGTACTAGTGCACCGTGGGTTGTGTTAGTGGGCTCCGGGTGTGTGTGCGGGTCCTGGGCATACATGGGAGTGTATACTGAGCAGAGGCGTTGCTAGGGGGGTGTGGGGGGTGCGGTCCGCACCGGGTGACACCCGCTAGAGGGGTGACACCCTCCCGACGGTGTGGAAAGCACTGTTATTTATTTTTTTTTTTAATGAGCTGACCCGTTCACCCGGCCACTCCGCAGCCTGCCGGGTTGAAACAACACACACCTCCAGCGCCGTGGCGGCGCTTGGTATGTCAGTGTGTGAGCGTGCTGCGTGTCCTTTTTCCTCCTCCTCCTACTGAGCCAGCCTGTCACTGTCTACACACACTACCATCTCCGCCCGGGCGGCGCGGCAGCTGTACGTTGTGAAGCTGCCCTCTGCTCTTCTCTCCACTGGCACTGAACATGAACACTCGATCCGGGCACACACCCAACACATGCCATGCCCACAGACAAAGCCTCAAGCTCTGCTGTCTGTGCCTCCAGTGAGGATGGCAGAGCCGGCTGGTGTGCGATCCGGGGCAAGGTGAGGAGGGGGTAGTCTCGTCCCTCTCTGTGTCTCACCCCCTCTCTCAACCACCCTCTCTCTCTCACCCCCTCTCTGTCAACCCCACTTTCCTCTCTCACCCCCTCTCTGTCACTCCCCACCCCCCTCTCTCTCTCTCCTCATCCCCTCTCTGCACCCCCCTCTCTCTCTATCTATCTCTCACCCCACCCCCCCTTACCCCCTCTCTGTCACCCCCGCCCTCCTCTCTTTCTATCTCTCACCCCCCACCCCCTCTCTCTATCACCCCATCTCTCTTTCACCCTCACTCACCCTCAACCCCTCTCACCCCATCTCCCTCTCTTCCCCCATCTCCCTCTCTCTCACCCCATCTCCCTCTCTCTCACCCCATCTCCCTCTCTCTCACCCCATCTCCCTCTCTCTCACCCCCTCTCTCTCTCTCTCAGACCCCTGCCTCTCTCTCTCTCACCCCTTCTCTCTCACCCCTTCTCTCTCTCTCCTCCACCCCTTCTCTCTCTCTCTCACCCCTTCTCTCTCTCTCTCACCCCTTCTCTCTCTCTCTCACCCCTTCTCTCTCTCTCTCTCTCTCTCTCTCCCCTTCTCTCTCTCTCTCTCTCTCTCTCACCCCTTCTCTCTCTCTCTCTCCCCTTCTCTCTCTCTCTCTCCCCCTTCTCTCTCTCTCTCTCTCTCTCTCTCCTTCTCTCTCTCTCTCTCTCTCACCCTTTCTCTCTCTCTCTCTCTCTCTCTCTCACCCCTTCTCTCTCTCTCTCTCTCTCTCACCCCTTCTCTCTCTCTCACCCCTTCTCTCTCTCTCACCCCTTCTCTCTCTCTCACCCCTTCTCTCTCTCTCTCTCTCACCCCTTCTCTCTCTCTCTCTCTCTCACCCCTTCTCTCTCTCTCTCTCACCTCCTTCTCTCTCTCTCTCTCACCCCTTCTCTCTCTCTCTCTCTCTCTCCCTCTCTCTCTCTCTCTCTCTCTCTCTCTCTGTCTCTCTCTCTCTCTCTCACCCCGTCTCTCTCTCTCTCTCACCCCTTCTCTCTCTCTCTCTCTCACCCCTTCTCTCTCACCCCTTCTCCTCTCTCAAACCCTTCTCTCTCTCTCTCACTCCTTCTCTCACCCCTTCTCCCCCCCTCCCCTTCTCGCTCTCGCTCTCGCTCTCTCTCTCTCTCTCGCTCTCTCTCTCTCTCACCCCCTCTCTCTCTCTCTCTCACCCCTCTCTCACCCCCCTCTCTCTCTCTCTCTCTCTCTCTCTCTCTCTCTCTCTCTCTCTCTCTCTCACCCCTTCTCTCTCTCTCACCCCTTCTCTCACCCCTTCTCTCTCTCTCACCCCTTCTCTCACCCCTTCTCTCTCTCTCTCTCTCTCACCCCTTCTCTCTCTCTCTCACCCCTTCTCTCTCTCTCTCTCACCCCTTCTCTCTCTCTCTCTCACCCCTTCTCTCTCTCTCTCTCACCCCTTCTCTCTCTCTCACCCCTTCTCTCTCTCTCTCTCACCCCTTCTCTCTCTCTCTCTCACCCCTTCTCTCTCTCTCTCTCACCCCTTCTCTCTCTCTCTCTCACCCCTTCTCTCTCTCTCTCTCACCCCTTCTCTCTCTCTCTCTCTCACCCCTTCTCTCTCTCTCTCTCTCACCCCTTCTCTCTCTCTCTCTCTCTCACCCCTTCTCTCTCTCTCTCTCTCTCACCCCTTCTCTCTCTCTCTCTCTCTCACCCCTTCTCTCTCTCTCTCTCTCACCCCTTCTCTCTCTCTCTCTCTCACCCCTTCTCTCTCTCTCTCTCTCACCCCTTCTCTCTCTCTCTCTCTCTCTCTCTCTCACCCCTTCTCTCTCTCTCTCTCTCACCCCTTCTCTCTCTCTCTCTCTCACCCCTTCTCTCTCTCTCTCTCTCACCCCTTCTCTCTCTCTCTCTCTCACCCCTTCTCTCTCTCTCTCTCTCACCCACCCCTTCTCTCTCTCTCTCTCTCACCCACCCCTTCTCTCTCTCTCTCACCCCTTCTCTCTCTCTCTCACCCCTTCTCTCTCTCTCTCACCCCTTCTCTCTCTCTCTCACCCCTTCTCTCTCTCTCTCACCCCTTCTCTCTCTCTCTCACCCCTTCTCTCTCTCTCTCACCCCTTCTCTCTCTCTCTCACCCCTTCTCTCTCTCTCTCTCTCTCTCTCTCTCTCTCTCTCTCCCCTTCTCTCTCTCTCACCCCTTCTCTCTCTCTCACCCCTTCTCTCTCTCTCACCCCTTCTCTCTCTCTCTCAGACCCCTGCCTCTCTCCCCACTTTCTCTATCTCTCTCCTACTTTCCCATCTACCCCTCTCTCTCCCTCCTGTTCCTATCTCCCCTACCACTCCCCCCTTCTGTCTCTATCCCTCCAACCCCTCTTTCCCTCTTAGGGCTAATTCACACTGAAACAGCATGAAATCGCAGAGCAATTTGGCACTTCAGCCACTCTGCATTGCAGGCTGCTAGGGGGCAGTGTGATGCACAATTCAGTGCGTCCTACTGCCCCCCCCCTTTTTGTACAACCTTTGTTTGAAGTATACAAAATGTACATTTCATTCTCCACAATATCGGGCAGCACGCTGTCATCTCAGCTTCTCAGGAAAAAAAAGCATTCTATCAGTAGATTTTCAATGTGTATAATAAAATTGTGGGGGGTTGGCAACACTGTTGGGAGGGGGGGCTTCAGAGTCCAGTGCCTATAGGCTCCTGCGATGTAAATCTGGCCCTGGAGAGAGAGGCGGGTAGGGGGAACAGGGACAAGTAAAGGGAGAGGAAGAAGAAGAGATAGAAAGAACAAGAAAGATGGATAGAGAGAGAAAAGGGGAAGAAGGGAGAACAGAGAGAAAACAGTAGGGTAAAAATATATTGGGAAGAGGTATTGTGGGGGGGGGGGGGTGACACCATGTTTTCTCGCACCAGGTGACACCAACCCTAGTGACGCCACTGATACTGAGCATACATGGAGGTATATAGTGTGGGCAGGTGACAGCAGGGACAGCCTGAAGATCCATCTCATTCTAGGGGGCATAGGAGATTGCTCATTGCCTGTCATCTCATTATTTTCTGTGGGGGTCCTTTGGGGGCATGCAATTTACGATTTCTCATGTAATTTTTTGGTTTCTCATGCGATTACAGTTTCCCATGCATTTTACGGTTTTTCATGCATTTTACGTTTTTTTATTCATAAAAGAAAAAAAAAAAAAAAAGGGGACAGCTCAATCAGGGCCCTCGGCTCTGCTCCGTGGCATCATAACATTCTCGCCAGCTGCTATTCTCTGGTATCCTGGGCATGTCGTGTCAAATATTTCTTGTCAAAGTAGGTATATGTATTTTTAAAGTACTCTCACGTTCCTGTTTTTTTTTTTTTTCCATCTATAGTGGTTTCCACATTGCAGCAGGGTGCTCAGAATTCTGTTGGTGGTTTCCTAGCTGTTAGGTATGTTCTGTAGGTTTTGTTTAGGTTGGACACTTTTCTCACGCATTAGGGACGTCCACATCATAGTATGATTTACATTCTCATGTGATTTTTACAGTTTTCCCATGCAATTGATGTTTTTCATATGTGCGATTTACGGTTTCTAATGCAATTTACATTCTCATGCGATTTTAATGTTTTCTCAGGCAATTTGTTTTTTCTCATGCAATTTATGTTTCATGCAATTTATGTTCTCAGGCAATTTATGATTCCTCATGCAGTTTACTATTTTTCATACAATTTTACAGATTTTCATGGCGGTTACGATTTCTCATGTCAGTTACGATTTTGCATGCAATTTTACGGTTTCTCATGCTATTTTCGGTTTCTCATGCAATTTTCGTTACTCATGTAATTTGTGTTCTCATGAAATGTTCGATTTCTTATGCAATTTTTCACTTCTCATGCCTATTCATGTTTTCTTACATTTCTCATGTTTCCCACGTTTCTCACGTTTTACATGGTTCTCACGTTTTCTCTTGGTTCCCATGTTTCTTACGCTTCCCTTGTTTTCCATGTTTTCCATGCCTCTCATATTTTTTTCATGTTTCTCACGTCTTCCCATGTTTCTCACGTCTTCCCATGTTTCTCACGTCTTCCCATGTTTCTCACGTCTTCCCATGTTTCTCACGTCTTCCCATGTTTCTCACGTCTTCCCATGTTTCTCACGTCTTCACATGTTTTTCTTAAGTTTTCCCATGTTTCTCTCGATTGCTTCTCTCGTTTTTCTATGATTTTCTCGTTTTCCTCATACTTTTCTCATTTTCCCTATGCTTTTCTCGGTTTTCCCATGCTTTTCTCGGTTTTTCCATGCTTTTCTCGTTTCCCATGCTTTTCTCGTTTTTTTCCCAGGTCCATTACGTTTCATGTCATATGTTTATGTCTTGGTCTGTCATTAGTTTCACAGTTTTTTCATGCAGTTTCACAAGGTTTTCATGCAGTTCAGTGTTTTGTTGCAGTCTCACAGTAGTCATATGCAGTTTCACAATGTTCTCATGTAATTTCACAGTGTTCTCATGTAATTTTACAGTGTTCTCATGTAATTTTACAGTGTTCTCATGCAGTTTTACAGTGTTCTCATGCAGTTTCACAGTGTTCTCATGCAATTTTATAGTGTTCTCATGCAATTACGGTTCTCAGGTAATGTGTCGCTTCTTATGCCTTTTTCATGTTTTTCCTACATTCCTCATGTTTTTCTTACATTTCTCATGTTCTCACGTTTTTCCCTTGATTCTCACGTTTTTTCCCTTGATT